>JANIIA010487343.1:0-15680 GCA_027478495.1 Erythroxylum alaternifolium | reverse complement strand
ACTAGACATGAAATACTCGAAATAGATTAATACAATATTAATCTCTTAGATTTCCAAATAATTTGAGAACATCAAACTATCACCCTAAGTATCTCTAGTTAATCTCCATTTCATCAAGACTACTTTGGCACTTGTCACATAACTTGTGACGACCAAAACAATCAAGACAACTGAATATACCAACGAGACGCTAACATAACATATTTGACATCCGAAAATTTTTTAAAAACCCAATTTCAAGAAAATCAGTTTGGCATGCATACAAATCAAAGTAACATATTTCTGAACACATAAAAATGATCCAAGGCATTGAAACCAAAAACACACAATCACCACTTCAAACAAACCAAGTCCAACAATTTTCTCAAAACTGTCCAGCTCTGTCTTTTGCTCAAAAAACTCATTGAAAAAATTTCAATAAATTCTAAAAAAATTAAATAGGATATAAAATGAACCCAATATGTTTCATTAATTTGTTTAGAATTTATTTCCAAGAAACACACAACCAACCTCAGCAACCAGTCCAACCCAGAATCTGTGTTCCTCAACACATACATTCCCAACAACACACAAGAAATTCTCAAATAAATATTCAATCGCCTCGAAAATATTTTTCCATCTTCATAGACATTTATAAACATCTTTGAAAGAGGGTGGTGAAAGAAAATCCCAAAAATTTGTTTTATAGAATTTATTCTAGAATTTGCAAGCATACTTGTTCATGTAATGTGCATAAATATAGCAACCAGAACATTAGGGAATTAATTAGAAAAAACATATCAAATCACATTGATAAATTTTTTCCTTCCACAGACATATTTAGCCACATCTCATGAGAAAATATGGGAAAGAAAATTTCAGAAAACAATATATCTATACTGATTTCGAATTCAACACAATCAACATGCACAACAGTCACAAGCAATCGGCAGCATCACACATATTATGGTTTCTCCTTTATACGGGGCATAAGTGGCTCTGATACCACTATAGGAAAATCCCAGTCCATGCATCACATACACACGGTATGGAAAAACAAAAATTTTTGTTCTGAGACTTTCCCGAAGTCCAAGATCTATATGCCTATATAAGGAAATACCATTAAACCTAGGTAAAAAATTCTCAATTCACATACATGTTCATAACACAAATATATATATATATAGGAATTCATGGAATTTACACAAATAATTCATGCATATAATAACCATGTACCTTGTGAGTATTCTTCTTCATTCTTTGATCTTCTACTCGTCGGGATGCCGCAAACCACAATGACTAAAACAGACCGTCTCCAACAGTACAGTACAGTACCCACGCAGAGATCAGAGAAACTAATCAAATCAAACTCTCTTATCTGATAATGGCTAGAACAAAGACAAGAGTGCTAGCTCCACTCTTGTCTTTGTTTTATGGAGAGAAAAACCCTAAAGAAAATGGAGAGGAAGAAAATGAGAAAAATGAAGAGAGATAGATGATAATCATGAAGAAGAAGATAGTTTTTTTAAAGCACTCTCACGATTATTAAAGATAGTTTTTAAAGCACTCTCACGATTATTAACTTACTTCTTTTATTTTTGTCTTTTATCGATAAAAGACATTAAAAGACTCACATCACGATCTCATTGGTACATATCCTGTTCTCATCGAGATCTAATTGGTTCTATTACTCTCCAAATAATGGATCTCTATCCAAAACTATTTTACAAATCCTTCGAGTCACTCTTATGCGTGTTACCCATTAGGTTCCTGGTTATGTTGGTCACTTGGTTTAACACTTAATCCAAACAAGTCATGAATGGTGTCTCGCAACACATCATGACCCCCAATTGACCGTAAAGTAAGTGGCTTGACAAAAGAACCCGTGCTTTTCACGAACCATCTCACGAACCCTCCCATAGATAATTGCTATGCAATTCGTCCTTTCACCATGCCATACCCCATTTGGTTATGAGTAAGGGCAAAGTGTCAACTCTCACTAGACCAACTACGTCAAATCTAGCCCAAGTGATACCATTTCTCGTCCTGGAACTCATTACTCTATATGTTAATGAAGACATTCTTTATGACACATATACTTTAGCCAGAGATTTCCAAGTAATGACCCTGACAAGAGCCCGTGAGTATCATCTTCTGCTATCACAGAAATGGTGAATCCTCTATTAGCTACTTAATTACCTTCGAATACCTTAAGTAGTACCCAATCACTATCCTATAAGCAGCCTCTACAAGGCAACAAGGAATGGATTTAAAGCATATAATTAGTATCTAAGATATCCTTGAGTATCTCAAGTTTAAGGATACTTACACCATTGCTATGATGAGATTATCACTGACATTAAAATAGGACATCCATATGATGATCTCATGGTAGGTCATCCAATGTACTTACTACCTCTAGTAAGTATCCACATCTTAACTCTAAGCATCTCATGTGTACAGTTTCTGAGATCTACTACTTGATCAAGGATTTTGACATGTGCTAGTCCATCCAGATTAACGATGTCCACTCTCATTAATCCTATGACTAGGGATAATGTAGATATTGACACAATTGCACATGATAGGAATCTCAGTAGTCATAATTTCCTTCATGCTATGTCATATATCATGGACTTCATTAATTTGCTTATAGGTAAATATCAATTTATAAATAATGAACACTAAATTAATGAAATATGCTTTTCTTTATTATTGAAAATAAAGTCTATATACAACTTTGTACAAAACACACTAAAGACAATTGTCTTTAGGGCACTACTCTAACAACAACCACATATGATGCGTCATTTAACCTAGGTCATACTATTCTTAATGATTAGGAATCATTAATCGTTACACATGAATTTCATCATAATAATTATGGATTATATCAAAATTTTAGCAATCGTTTTAGAAATAAATGATTCAATGATCGCATTAAAATCATCTTTTTATAATACCTAATGGGTTCATACACAAATAATTGAACAATAATAAAAATCGCATTATCTATACACAAAATTCAAATCAATTAACCTAGGATAACACAATCAACTTCTAATGAGAGAAACAAATAGCAAAAACGTTGAAATACACTTAACCTGAGTCGCCAGCATCGATGTCACCTCTGAACTGGTGTCGGAATGTCTAGCCCTCCATGGGTCTCTCTCGAAAAAATGCTTTAACCCCTATTAATAACCCTACCAAAGACCCCTTCACTGTGCCTCCAAGCTCTCTTCTCTATCGCAAGCTTTCTATTCTTTATTCACTACTGTTCACTCCTTATTCTAGGATGTGACAAATAAACTTAGTGGTTCACACTACTATTCACTCTTAAAACCCTCCTGATGTCTTCCTTGAATGCAATCCTTGTCTGTGTGAAATGCAAACCTCATTTCCTGCTTCATGCTGTGTCGTTTTGCTCCTGGTTACTCGTTACTTCTATGCTATGTTTCATCTCCTACCTTGTCCTCCTACACAGTGATTTCTTTATCTTGCATTGCCCTTTTTGTCCTTTTTCCAGCTATCCGTCTTCATTCACTATTCTTTGCATTTTTTCTTCTTTTAAATTTTCTTTTTATTGCTCCATGAAGACAAGTGAAAATTAATCTTTAAAATTGGCTAGATTATAAAGCTTTCAACTTACTTTAACTTCTTCGCTTCCGAATTGTGCCTAAAATCACATATGAGTCAAAGTGAGTATCTTAAGCAATTTTATGTCCTTAATCGCTAAATGTTATGAAATAATTAAATAATCAATTAAATGCCTATCAATTTCCTCCACACTTAGCTTTTGGCCATCCTTAGGCAAAATATTAAAATTAAACTCAAAGACCTGAAAACATTGACTCATTTCCCATATGTTCCAAGAATACATAATCATATACAAAGATGAATGACTTTCAAAAATTATAGCAAGAACTTAACATTCCAAGCTTTTACTTATGATCAATCAACATTCAGCATCTTTAAAAACTGAGCAATTTAATGGTAGACTCGAAAAATGTGTTTAGTTAAAATATATCCATAGGTACACTCAACACCATTCATAATCATGTCATTTAACAACTTTGCATATTATTTCATTTCTCCACCACTAATGCTCACATGCAAAATCATGGATCAAAGGACTTTTCAAGGTTGTAATATGGGAAAAGTAAGGCAAGATGTATTTGGGTCAAGTAGCATGAAAGCCATTAAGCTAGTGAAACAAAGCAACACTCATCAAAAACTAGGTACCGCCAGCTATGACGAATGCAACATTTGTATTTCACAACCCATTCAGTTCTCACATACAAACCACATGAAGCATATACCAATTCTAAGGAATCACTCATACAATTTATGCCAACAATACAATGAAACCATAAGATTGATCCTTCCAAGCCAACATCTACCTCATATTCAACATACTAAAATAACACATTCATTACAACTCTAGGAAGATTTATTTGTCATGAATAACTTTGCAAACTCATATGCATTTCCTCCTTGATAAATTTATTTAAATGAAAAACATTTCATTCTTTTTCTTTTTCTTTCTTTCTTTCTGTTTCATTTTCTTTTCTTTTCTTTTGTTGTTCTTTTCTCTTTTCTCTTTTTTTCTTTCTTTTCATTTCTTTTTTTAAAATTAACAGAAACTACATTAACATGGGAATTTCAATGATAAGACATAACAAAACATCCCAACATTAACCAACCCACACATATGTACAACCTCAGCTTACACTTTTGTACATCCACAAACTCACCAATCAAAAATGTTCCACTAGCCTTATAGTTGGGTAGGATATTTAGTTAAGTATAAAGCATGTAATATGGTTTATAGAAAAAAGAAAGGCTAATGAGGCTCAAAGGGGCTTATCAATAAGGAAAATCATATAATAGGTAGGCTATTTGGCTAATGTAGTTCGAAAAAGAAAAAAATGCCTAATCATATCCATGTTAATGCATGTGATATTCAAGGTAAAATCAGGATGTACATGTCATGAAGGTTACACAATATCAAAAGGCACTAAGACTGATATGAATGTGTCAGTCTAATAAGGCTCAAAATCTCACCGACTTTGTCTACCATTAGTCATTACTCTTATAAAGATAATGCACATCGACCAATCACAAGAGTAAAAATACATGCTAAAGTTGCTACGAAATTCTCTAGTCAATGCACACTCTAATCATGACTATATAATCCCAGAAGCAACAAAACGATAAAATATTTGTTTGTTTGTTTTATTCTTTCTCTTACTTTGATTGAAAACTTAAAACAAGTAAAACAAACAAATTTGAAAACACACATGCATATAAAAAGTAATGCTAAAATGTGAAAGAAAAGAAATTTACTTCCCTTGGGTTGCCTCCCAAGAAGTGCCTTTGTTTAGGGTCGTTGGCTCGACTCCATACTTCCTCCTCACATGACAAAATTGTGATCTTCAGGTGTCACATGTGGCTTTTCCACGTGAGGTTCTTCAGGATAGGGTCTCAGTTAATAATCTGTCATATTCAACATCTTCTGTGTCCTCTGACTTTCAATCTTGACTGAGTCCATACACTCTAGAAATATCTCAAATGTCTCTTTGCCTTTTTCTTACTTATTTAATTCCTCCAATCTGCTATGTAAAGGTGAAGAGTTAGTCTCAAAAATAATCATGAACTCAATACTTACCTCTGAGCTAAATGATATGTCTTTTTTTGGTTCGAGCTCCTCCTCAACTTCTTCTTCACATGCAATTCCTTGAGTATTGCTCTCAAAATTCTCAAGCTCTCATCACTCTATAACGTTCTGGCACTAACGTCCATTAGGTATACCTCGGGTTGATATGACTACTCCTTTTTCATTTGTGATTCTAGGTAGTCGATCCTCGCTGCCATCTCGCCCATTTGGCTTGCCATACCTCATTTCTTGCTAGAACTGTTGCAACTGTTGTTATAGGCTTTATTGAAAATGGTGATTGTTAGCAATCACAACATTAATCAATTCTTTCAGAGGTGTACCTGAATTGTGATAAGAAACTTCTGGTCTGTACGAGAATTGTTGTGCATCCTGTAAACTATCATGGAAGTAATTATGATGATTATCTTATCTATAACTAAAGTTAGTTTGATCAGTTCAACCTTGGTTATAGGGCTGAGAGTAAGAATTAAAGAAAAATTACTTCCATCCGTGAAATTTTTCTAAATAATTTATTTCACAAACACGAAATAAAAAAATGAAAGGAATAAGAAATAACTGAAAAGAAAGCAATTACGAACAAATATATAAAAAAACTAATTAAAATCACAAGAAAAAACTAAAACACTGCACTCTGTGGCAATGACACCAAAGTTGACAGCGCATTGTAACGCTAGTCAAAATAAAAACTAGACTACGACTATAGTAGTGGTGAGTCTAGGTCGATCCTACAAAGAGTGTGTGTAAAGTTTATAAAATGAAATTAATCAGTGTTTAGGTTTAGAGAAACAAGAAAATAAAATGAAACTAGACTAATAAAAATAAATTAAAGAAAACATGCAAAAAATGATTAAAGTGGGGAATTTGATAGGAACTCATTTCTTTGGTTCAATCTCGGCCTACACCATAATTAAACATATTTCATTGATTTGTTGTTCTCAAACCTCTCCTAGCAACTATTAATTGTGGGTTAATAATTAACCCGAGTTTTCCCTTAGGTTTTCTTTAATCAAGATACAATTGTTAATTAAACCTAACCACTAAATAACCTAGGATATGATCTCTAGATTTAATTAGTCAGTAGAATTACAAATTAGAAAAAAAATAATTAATCAAGGCAACAACCACATACGATGCGTCATTTAACCTAAGTCATGTTATCCTTAATGATTACAAATCATTAATCGCTACATATGAATTTCAACATAACAATTACAGTTTATATCAAAATTCTAGCAATGGGTTTATAAATAAACGATTGAATGAATGCATTAAAATCATCTTTTCATAATACCTAATAGGTTCATACACAAACAACCGAACAATAACAAAAATCTGATTATCCATACACAAAGCCCAAATCAATTAACTTAGGATAAAACAATCAATTTCTAATAAGAGAAAGAAACAACAAAAATAGTGAAATACACTTAACTCAGGTCATCGGCGTCGATGTCACCTCTGAACCAGTGTCGGGATGTCTAGCCCTCCATGAGTCTTTCCCGAAAAAATGCTTCAACCCCATTAATAACCCTACTGAAGACCCCTTCACTGTGTCTGCAAGCTCTCTTCTCTATCACAAGCTTTCTATTCTCTATTCACTACTGTTCACTCCTCTATTCTATGATGTGATAAATAAACTTAGTGGTCCATGCTACTATTCACTCTTAAAACCCTTCTGATGTCTTCCTCGAACATAATCCTTGTCTGCGCTTACACAGGACATCTGCGTGAAACGCAGACGTTATTTCCTACTTCATGCTACATTGTTTTGCTCCTAGTTATTCCTTGCTTCTACGCTACATTTCATCTCCTGCCTTGTCCTCCTGCACTGTGTTTTCTTCATCTTACACTACCCTTTTTGTCTCTTTTTCCAGTTGTCCATCTTCATTCACTATTCTTTGCTTTTTTTTCTTCTTTTAAAATTTCTTCTTGTCTTTTAATTTTCTTTTTATTGCTTCTGAAGACAAGTGAAAATTAATTTTTGAAAAATAGCCAAAATATAGAGCCTTTGGCTCACTTTAACTTCTTATCACATATGAGTCAAAGTGAGTATCTTAAGCAATTTCATGCCCTTAATCGCTAAATGTTATGAAATAATTAAATAATCAATTAAGCACCTATCAGTCACCAACATATCATAGGCTATTATTATTCACTAAGTTTATTAATAAAATTATAGAAATTAAAATAAAAGTTAAAGAATTAAAAAAATCAAATACAATATATAAACAAAAGAACATAATAAAATTAAAAGAAGTATTGAGAGAGAGGCTCCTTCTTCTTTCTAATTTTGTTGTTTTATGCATGATTCTTTAAAGCTTTTAGCATGTGCTTTTACCTTACTTATAACCTTTTACTCCTCTCCAAGTTCCTCCTTGATAGATAAATCTTCCTTTTCTTTTAGGATTCCTAGGTTCCCTTTTGATACATTCCTTAAGTATTGATTCTATATTTAGCTCCCTCCTTTGTAATCTGCTTGTGTTTTCCCAACTTCTTGTCTCCTTTTAAACTTTAGCTTTGTCTTCTTCCCCTTAGATACTGACTTTCTGATCTCTTCCTTATTTTTCCTCTCCAAGTTCCTCCTTAATAAATAAATCTTCCTTTTCTTTTAGGATTCCTAAGTTCCCTTTTGTTACATTCCTTAAGTATTGATTCTATATTTAGCTCCCTCCTTTGTGATCAGCTTATGTTTTTCCCAACTTCTTTTCTCCTTTTAAAATTTAGCTTTGTCTTCTTCTCCTTGGATACTGACTTTCTTTTCTCTTCCTTATTTTTCTTCCCATCTAGCTCTACTCTCTCAAATCTTGTCATTTTGTCTTTTATTTATAACTTGTCTCTTTCTTCCATTTCTAGAATATGTTGAGCCCACCGCCACCCCTTTAGGAAGCCTACCAGACTCTTAGCAAAGAATCCCAAATCTTGGCTCCTCAACCTTTACTTTAGAGATTAATCTTGTATCAGAACCTTCCTTCTCCACCTTACTTAAGGGTAGCCCATATCCTAATGTTCCTTTTAATAGTATAACTTGGCTCCAAGTGGTGGTTAGAGCTAAGTCAGTGATTAAGCTCTAATATTGCACTACGTGAAAATAGTATAGAACCCTATAGTCTCTCCAGCTTCGGACTTGCTGAAAGAAAGTGTTACAAAATGGAATCATACTCTTGAGGGTTTTTCAATAGGCAATTGTTCCCTACTAAGTTATCAAATCATTGGCATATGAACACTTAAAAGCATAGGGATTGGAGGAGGTTTTTGTTCAACAAAGAGAACTATATCCTCTTTAGGTTTAGTAACTTTTTACAAGCCAAGAGGATCTTATAAACAAGCCCTTGGCATATAAACAATCAACTACCATTTCTCTATACCTAGAAGCAAAACTTTCAACTAGATAAGATAAAGCAAAATTAGGCATAGGTGTGGATGAGCATTCAGGGGTTCCCCTTAAGTACAAGACAACAAAGGGCCTCAACTACCTTATAGGTTTTTTAAAAGGCTGTTTTCCATGGATGAAGCCATAATTGTCATCAAAATTAATTTTTCTAGAATTTATGTATTAGTGGACGTCCTATGCAGCTTACTAGATGAGATCCCACTCCTTGACTAAATGATAAGTTGGAAAGTCTATCAAGTTTATAGATGCATGGTTCCCAAATCAAATCCCCAAAGGTAAATGTATGCACTAACTAATAAGATATTCTCCAAAGGTGATTATTTTGAGAGCATGCAAGAAAATATAACAGGATAGTATAATGAAGAAATAAGAATTAACTCAACAACACAAGAGTACAACTCTTAATCGACAACAGTGATGCATTGTGATATTTATAATAGTGGACATTCAAATCATGAATGTCAAATGCCTTACGACGTATGCAGCTAACTAAGATAGTGTTATTAGAAAAAAACCTTAAAATAACTCCTATAGTAACACCTATAATCCAAGGTGGACAAACATCTAAAATTTTCATAGAGTAACTAAAGAAAAAAAAGTAAGTACATCTACCCAAATTTCAACAACAATAATAGCAACAAAGGAAGTTGAATGTTGAGGAGCACATAATGAATGTTATCACTAAATATGAGTCTTATTTCAAAACCATCAAGTCTTCGTTAATAAATTGGAAATTCAGATTGGGTAGGCTGTTAAGCTTGTCTCTAAAAGACAGTAACATCATTTATTAGCAATACTAAGTCTAACTTGAGGGGGCAATGAAATTACTAACTTTGAGGAGTGGAAAGGAGCTAATAGTTAAAGAAAAAGAGAAGAAAAAAAAAGGATAAGGTCGTTGTGAAAGAAAGGAAGGATTAGGAAAGGGAGGAAAAGTCGGATAAGTAAACAACGAATGTTGTCAGAGAGTATAATCGGACAATTCCATACCTAAATAGACTTAACAAATATCGAAAGGAAGATAAATTTTGTAAGTTTTTAAGACCGTTTTAAACAATTGCACATTAACATCCGCTTTATTAAAGCTCTCTTGTAAATTTCAAGGTATGCCAAGTTCTTAAAGGATCTCCTTTCTAACAAGAGAAAACTCGAGGACTTATTGAAAGTTACTATAAGTGAGGAACTCTTTACCATCTTGCAAAATAAGATATCCCTAAAGATTAAAGATCTAAGGAGTTCCTCGGTTCATTACAACATAATTAGATAGACTTTAGGAATATTAAAAGGAAGATAAATTTGGTAAGTTTTTAGACCTTTTTTAAACAATTGCACATTAATATCCCCTTTATTGAAGCTCTCTTATAAATTTTGAGGTACATTTTGTGCTTAATGAACCTCCTTTCTAACGTGAAGAAACTCGAGAATTTGTTACCAATTACTTATTAGTCAATTCTATACCAATATTTCAATTAATCGCAAGTGCATGACGTAGCTGTAGCTAGCACGCGTAAATACATGTCTATCCCACAACGACAGTGATTAATAGTAATTACCTTTCTCCTATTATCTAGCCTAAAATTTGAAGGTTGGTTTTTAATAAGGAAAATAAAACTTAAATAATTAAAATAAAATAGGAAACAATAATGAACAAAGAGCAATGGAAATCACTTTGAAACTAATATCAAAGATTACTGTCTTTGTGATGAATCCCCTTAAAACCATTAAATATCTAACCTTTTATCATGCAATAATTACTAATTATTAGACCGTGAAAATCCCTATCTTATGTTAATAACTCTCTTGAGACTACTAAAAACTAATCTATAAGGTAATTAACTGAATTATTTCTAGTTAAAGTTCTTAGGATTGTATTATCGATTTATAAATTCAACTATTAAGATTGACTCTAATATAGAGGATTTATGTCGACCTATCTCTAGGTTTGCAATCAACTCCTTTCAATTATGGTAGATCTATTTATACACAAGATTATCAATCTCAATGATATGAAATTAGATCATATACTAATATCTCAAATATATTAGAACATGCATAAAACACATAATTGAACTATTGTAACAAGTCATTTAGTAGTTAGAGAATAATATGTTCAATTATCGAACTATTGTTTATGTATTATGTAACTTGAATCAATGTAAATAATTTTGAAATTAATAATATATATGTTTCATGAAACAAGATTCAATAGCAAAGCCTACAATTTATTGATTAAAAATTTAAATTTTAATATATTATACCATTCATTAGTTTAGTTATTGCCTCAAATTTTAAAATTTTTCAACTTTATTGTACTGAATTGTTATTACAATACAAAATGAACATGCTTGTTTTGAATATGTTTTAGATATTTAATTATAAAAAATCACGATATTTAAACCGTGTGGGATTTTCAAATGGAACCGTGTACGCCCTTGTCGGGATACGACAGTTTAACATGTCAACAGCTGACTTGAATATCTCAGAAATACTAAAATAATAAGACTGTTTACGTGGCCTTTGAATCCTTGGCCAAACTACTTACTTTCTAGAGCAAATTCCTAAGCAAAATTTAGAATAGTCGGAACTAGTGTTTCGAGTTGCGAAGATTTGTTAAGTACATTTTATTGGATACTACATTGAACTCAAACAGCTAGTGCATCTGACCATGTTGATTAATATTTATCTCAATCTCTTTAACGCTCACTGATGAACATCATAAGTGCAACTTTAAAGATAAGTTTTTATACTAAAGGTTCGGTATCACACGTCTAATTGCATTTACGATGTTTACGATTGGGGTACTTTTCTTTAAGCTTTTTTGGCACCTGACAGAGTCACGATTGAATAAATTCCATGAGATGCCCGATAGAGTTGCAATACAATGGAATCAAAAGATGTACTTAAATTTCGTCTTTCAAAAAGTGGAACAGAAACAATGTTGCTCCTTCAATCTCTCTATCAGTAAATAATCTGAACACACGGAAACAAGAAGATAAAGCCAAACTTTGCTAAGTTTGGTTGGATATAAAATTTTTAATAAAATAAAATGAAGCAGAAAGAAATGAGATGGTTTATAATGGAATAGAATATAAATAAATGTAATGTTAAAAAATTATTTTTGAAAAAAATAAAAGAGTTCATAATATAATATAGTAAAATATTGTTTAAATGAAAAGTTTACAATATAATATAACGTAGATTTATTTATTATTTTATATTTTATTCTATAAATCTTCCTCTCAAACAATAAAATAATAATATGTTCCATTTCATTCCATTAATTAACTTTTAACCAAATAAACGTGACCTAATATTTATTTTCATTTCTCTTTTTCCAATAACCAGATACAGATTTTAACAAAATGAAGCATTCGCTTTGAGCTGATTAGGAGTAGGCATGGTTCAGTTCAGTCAGTTTTTAGCTATTTTTTTAGACCAAACTGAATAATCAGTTTTATGGCAAAAGAAAACCGAACCGAACCGAATGTCAGATAAAATTAAATTTTCGGTCTGCCTTGCTGTTCGATTCGGTTTGATTACTTCAATCGATTTGGGCCTTAATTTTGGGCTTTAAAATTTGGGTCAATTTTAGTACATATCTAACATTTTTATTTTATTTTAAGACCTATTAAGTGATTGTTATACTTGTAAAAACACTCGAACTAATATAGTCAATTTTTGAATATTTAAAACTAAACTAACTATTCATAACTCTCCGTACTAATCAGTTTGGCTCGATTTCTTTGATTTTACGTGTCGTTTTGAATTTTTCTGAGTTTTTTACTTACTCCTAAAGCTGACCATGAGACACGCGAGTTCCCATCTCCTCGGTAAATCAATGTTATAATATATGTTGTAAAATAGAACACAAATCAAAGATCAAAATCATTCCTGAAAAGACAGGTTTATAAGAAATATTTTAGCAGAGTAAAACAATAAACAGGACATGGATTTCTTAGAAAAAGCAAATAATGGTATCAAATGCTACTCGGAACTGTGCCAAGTGAAGCACAACTTTTTGCTTGAATTTAGGAATCAGTCATTCTTAAGGACGAGAACTCAGAAATCAGATCATAAATAAATGGTTAACTAGGCTTCGTGAACGAGATATCCATAGTTTTAACAACCTACGCATGCGATTCTTTCAACCTAGGCCTTTTGTCCTTTTTCTCTGCGTCCACTCGTAAAACCTCGTCGTGGTTGGACATCGCTAACTTTTTGTTCCTCTACAAAAGCAAACTGCATGAAGAAATTAATTAAGGTGGACTTATACAGCCGGATTTATAAATAAAAATAAACAATATAATATGAAAAAAATTTAAGAGGAAAAGAAGCTCTTTTAATACAAGCATAGAAATTGAACCGCTTAATTTGGCACAAATCTCAATTAAATTTGACATTGATTTTGCTAAACGGAGAATGAATGTCTTCTAATTCAGTACGGTGATAGAAGATATTATATGATTAAAGAATTAAATTAGTGAAATGTATGTTAAAAAATTTAAGTTAATTAAACTGAAAGTTGAAATACGTTAGTTGTTTTGAAACTCTACAAGGATCTTTCTTAGACTTCTGGGAGATTATTTGTATTTAAAAAATTTAAGTTAATTAAACTGAAAGTTGAAATATGTTATGCGAGGGTCTTTCTTAGACTTCTGGGACATTATTTGTATTCTGGAATGTAACATTGTTTTGGTTGTTCTAACCCAAGTTTGGAAACTTTAGCTAAAACTAACAACAAAAGCAACTTAGTAAAAAACCTGCTGAAACACGAGGTTTGAAAAAGTTTAGTAGTAAATAGCTTATCTTTAACTATTAGAGAGTTTGTTTTTGAATGACTCATATGAAATAAATAAATAAATAATTAAAAATAAATAATACGACAAAGATAGATAAGGTATAATAATAATAATAATAATAATAATAATAATAATAATAATACTAATTAGAAAAAAGCATAGAGTAAATCCATAAGAGATAAGTACTACATATTAAAAAGTTTAGGTTAAATGTAAGAGGAAACCGCTAAAAGACCTATAAGAATGACAATAGTCTCTTTATGAGAGATCATTTATCTGTATCCTAGTATGCCTAAGTTTTCTATTCCAAACTATGTCCTCGATAAGTACCAGCAGTGTCATATTATTTTTTACCACCTCCTCCTAATTCTTCTTAAGTCTTTTTCTTTTTCTCTTCCAGTCTCTAAGTATAATCTTCTCACATCTTTTCATTAGAGCGTCTGGTTATCTCCTTTTAACATGTCCAAACTATCTAAGCCTTGCCTCTCTTAAACTTTCACTAATATTGGCTACCTTTAATTTGTCTCTCACTATTACATTCCTAACCTTATCTCTTTTAGTAAGGTTATATATCCAACGGAGCATCCTCATCTGCATCACCATTAGCTTATGACTATGTGCCTATTTAATGGGTTAACAATTTATCTCATAGAGCATGACCGACTTAATCGCTAAATAATAGAATTTATCTTTAAGCTTGATTAGTATCTTCTTATCACATAAAATTCTCAATACATTTATCCATTCAAGCCACCTTGATATAATCCGGTGAACTATGCCTTTATCAATCTTTTCATTGGTCTAGATGATATATCCTAAATATTTAAAACACTCCTTTTGTAGTATAAGCTTTAGCTACCTAAGATTATAATTGTTATTGTAGGTATTATTTAATTACTCCATTGACTTGCCAAAGGGACTATTGGCTTAACAGTCATTATATTTATACCCTCCCTCACACTACTTATAACATATATACAATTAGTGTTGTTTTCTCAAATCCTTTGACCTCTTTCTAACTTTCTCTTTAGTTTTTTTCACATGCTTCTCACGTGTTCCCATATTTACCATTTTTGGTTAATATTCAGTTGTGAGTTTTCCCACCTAATTCTAAAAGAAGCTCTTTTTACTTATTTTAACAAAGAGAGCAGCCACGGATTTTGGCCTACCTAGTTGTACTTCTCTCTCCTTCTCTTATAAATATGTAATTTACCTTTGGAAGCCTCCCCTTATTCCTCAGTCCCATCTAATTTCTCTTCTGATGCAAAGGAAAGGTGGATCTTTACCTCTTTAATAGGCAATTATCTTGATCCTAAACTTCTCAGCCACCTAGCTTAGGTCTTCTGTTCTTGCTCCCCACTCTCATCTCCCTCAACTCGTACTTTAAAATAGTTGAAATCTCCTTCCCTTCATCCCCTACCAAAGCTCCATTTCAAATGTACTCTACTCAGGGCCTTTAAAGGAAAACTTTGAGCAAGGTTGTGGGGGACGAAGCTCACTTACATAGTGTTTGGTTGGTGTCTCTAAGAGTGGAGACGGATGATAGAGACACAAAAGTCCTGTCCCCTAACCTGTTTGGTTGCTGTCTCCACCCAATTTTGTCCCGACTCCGAAGACAGGGATATTAAATTCTTGTGACTTCCATAACTATGGCACCGAAATGAGGGGACGGAGATAGAAACTAAAGACGTTGGTGAAATGTCAAAAATACTATCCCCTTAAAACCTATAACAAAACACATCTCTCAAACCTATTAAGTGATAATAATAATTTAATTAATTATATTATAATTAATTAATTAATTATAATATTTAAATTAATGCATAATTATATTTTA
>JANIIA010487313.1:0-52696 GCA_027478495.1 Erythroxylum alaternifolium | reverse complement strand
TAATTTTAATTTAATTTTCTAGATTAATTGCATTAAACAATTTTATTTCTTAAACAAAGTCTTTTCTAAATTAAGTGATTTTTGGGCATCAATCCCTGTGGGATCGATATCCACTCTTTCTAATTGCAAGTCACGACTCTTTCGCTTATAGTTTTTGAGCGTAAAACAAGTAGATAGGTTTTACAATCCTTCAACAGTGTTTGGAGGGCGTCTGTCACTAATATGGGTGGTGTTGTGTCTGTCAATATGTCCTGTGAGTTGCCCTCTACAAGTGTGGAGTTATATTGTTCTAGCATTGTTACAGGTAAGCGTTACAAAATCAGCTCCATGCCACTAATTTATATGTAGTGCTAGCATTGTTATGGGTATGTGAGCATAACCAGCTTCATAACAATCGCTATATAGAGGTTAATTAGGCATGGGTAAGCTATATAGAACCAGCTCCGTGGCCTTATACCTAAGGGTATCATATAGCAAAGAAAGTTAGTGATAGATTCTGTTTTAAAAAGAAAGTTTATGAAAGTATTGATTGCCATCACTGTTTACCTTACAAGAAAATAGGAACTTGATCTCTGAAAGGTATACACGTTTGTTTTACATATGCATTGATCTTATAAAATGAAAAGAATGTGTTTTGTAATAACATTGATTATTACTTGAAAAGAAAATAAATTGTTTTCTTTTATGAAGGTTAACATTTGTATAAATGTTTTTATTTGAAACCAATAATACTGACTGAGCTCGTTTAGCTCACCCTTTATTTTTTGTCTCTAAATAAGGCCTCCCAAATGCACACTCAGGGGCTTCAGTTGCACGGACTTTACCTCACGAGCAGTCAACTTCATTAAGTGTGTTGTGTAGGCATTTTTATTTTACCTTATATATATTTGTAAGAACTATTGCATATCTTTGAACATGTTTTGGGAAGTACATTTGTATAAAGAATGGATGTGTATAAAGGTTTTTAAGTGGAATGCATGATTTTGTTTTAACTTTTAAAAATGACACTACATATTAGTGGATTTGAAGTCGACAAATTTGGAGTTTACAAATTGATGAGATAATAGAAGTGTTTTGAACTTTTATAGGGACTTTGAAATTTTTAGGATGTCAAAATACAACCATTGTGTTGTCAAAATTTTTAATAAATTGAAAAACAAAAGTCCACTTTTTACATTTCTTATTATGAATTCAAGTTTTTCCTTAACAAGGGAAATATGGTTAGCTTCACGGAAACTTTTCAGCAGACTCAAATTTTAACTAGAGAGCCACCGTGGAATGTCAGGCAAGTCACTTAGTCATTACAGCATAGGGGCCTATCAGTGTGGATTGTGAGATCCCACATTGGTGGGAGAGGAGAATGAAGTATGCCTTATAAGGTTACAAATACCTCTTCTGTATATATGCAATTTCTTGAGTGCGGAAAGAGCAAAGCCGTGAGGGCCTTAGCCTAATAGGCAACTCAAAGCAAACAATATCTATAGACGGGTGGTCTGGGCTATTACATAGTTTTAGTCCTACTTAGTCTAAAGCCTTTCGACTGTAACATATCCCCTCAAAATTTAAGCTTTATGTTGACCCACTCCTTTGTCTCATCCTCTAAAAAAAATTTCTTCAATAAACAACATATGAAGGCACATCCCCTTGGATATTCTTAATGAACTCATCAATCACTACTGTAAAAAGAAAGGGGCTTAAAGAGGAGCATTGGTGTAGCCCAATATTTATAGAAAAATTCTTTGAATCTCCTCTTATCTTCCTTTAGTTTTTACACTTTCACACATGTCCTTAATAATTTGTATATATGTCATAGGAAGCCCCTTCACTTCTAAATACCTCCACATTATTTCCTTTGGTACCCTATCTTATACCTTCTCTAGATCAATTAAAACTAAGTGTATGTTATGTTGTCTTTCTCTGTAGTATTCCATTAACCTTCTATGAAGATGCAAAGCTTTTATTATGGACCTTCTTGGCATAAAGCCAAATTGGTTTTCTGAGAAACATCCTTTCTCACTCTCTTCTCATTCACCTTCTCCCACAACTTCATGGTATGGCTAAGTAATTTGATGCCTTTATAGTTGTTATAGTTTTGGATGTCCCTTTTATTCTTGTGTAAATTAATAATCGTACTAAATCTCCACTCATATAGTATTTTAGGAAACTTAAAGATAACATTAAAAAGCTTGGCTAGCCAAGTAACACCATTTATGCCTATGCTCTTCCAAACCTTTATTGATATCTCATTAGGCCATACTGCCTTACCACTCTTCATCTCCCTCAATGCTTTCTTAATTTCATCTCATATAATCTTTTGGTAATAAGTAAAATTACAAAACCTCTCAGACAAGCTAAGGTTACCTAAGGAGATGTTATCCTCTATGACTTTATTAAAAAGACTAAAAAATTACCTCCGTTATATTCTTTTGATGTCATTTTTAGTTACAAACACCCGACCTCCTTAATATTTTATGCAATAAACTCGATGAAAATGTCTTACTTTATGTTCCCTAGCTTTCTCCACCTTGAAAATTAATAAGATCTTATCTTTATATATTATTTGATATTATCTCCTTTTTTTATTTATTTTGGTGCTTAAATATGAAAATTAATGTTTATTTTATTTTAGGAGTTGAAAAGTAGAGATTGCATTAGATTGGGACTCTATTGATGATAAATCACAAATTTTGGATGAAGTGAAGAGATTGTTGTAATGGATAAGGTTGATCATTTGAAGAGTTAGAGTTTAACTAGGAAACTTCTTTCTATCCTTATCAAGTAGGAATTTGAATTTGAACTTGTTTTAGATAGACATCTTTACAAGTTAGAATTAGATTAGGATTAGATCAGAAAACTCTATAAAAGAGACGTTCCTTACAATGGAAAAAAGTTCTCTCTTTTTACATATTTCGCAATTCTTTATTTTTCTTCTATTTTTGTTATTGGAGCAAAAGTCATATGTGGCTAAACTCAATCGTTCTGATTCAAGGGGATTCGATATTCTAGTTATAACCTTGTGAGGTTTTGTGTTCTTAGCTTTTATTCATGTTTTAATTCAAGTATTTATTATTTTGATTTCTCTTATTTTATGAATGTTTATTATTGATTAATCTAACAATTTAATTTAATATTGTTTATTCTATTACTATCTATGAATTCAGTGATCCGTAATTGTCATGAAAGATTGGTACAAGTAGCAAATAAGTTGTTTATGAAATTGTATATTTAACTTACGATAAACAAGAAAACTAAGTTGAATAATTGCAACTATCTTGATTATTTAATTTAGGGTTAGTATTTTTCACTAAGCTTATTGCTAACATTTATTTGATATGGAATGCTATCACACCCAGTCAATGGATGACAACTTTTGGTTTGGATGCTATGTTTGAACCAATTAATTTAGGAAAATTTGGGACATATTATTGTTATCCTAATATGTTTCCAACTAATAACTTGAATTGTGAAAAATAATTTTTTAAAACAATGATCAATGTTACAATTAGATGAGATATTTCCCTTGAATCATAATTTTGTAATCTTGACTTTCTCACTTTATATTCAGTTGATTTAATTTTGTTTCTTATTAATTTTAGTTAATCAGATACTTCATTAAAGCCCCCTTTAGTTTTATTACTTGAAATTAAGAAATTGGTGTTTAGTTCTCTAGGGATTTGACCTGATTCCATGACTACTACAAAAAGTTTAGAGAATAAAAATTATTTTGAAAGGCTCAACAGCCCGACCAAAATTTGACATCATTGTCAAGTAACTACTTTAGTTTCTTAATTTCTTTGCATTTTTATTTTATAGTTACTGCTAACCTCTTATCTTGTATGACTTGTGCTTCTCAGATAGATAAATTACAACATATTCAAAAAATTGAGAAGACGGTGCGTTGTTTAAGAAAAGAGACTAAATAAGGAAGATGTCATTCACCTTCAAAAGTTAAAGTAGGTCTAACAATTAGTGAAGACTCTAATTTTCAAGAAGCAGATAAAAAAATGGCAAATCTTAACCCTAGAATGTTGATGGAGTTAGCAGCATTGAATTTGAATCAACATCCCTTATGTATATAAACACTTGAAGAAATTTGATTTTGAATTGAAATCTGATTTGATGCACTTCTGCCTATTTTTCGTGGTATTGTATGTGAAGATCTGAATAAACAATTGAAGAAATTTCATGTTTTCTACTCTGGAATGAAGCTATAAGGGGTGACAGAAGAACAAATTAATCTCAAGGCCTTCCCATTCTTATTAAAAGATAAGGCAAAGGATTGGCTTTATTATCTTCCATCTGGTTTAGTGACAACACATAATAAAAAGAAAAGAATGTTTTTAAAGAAGTTATTTCCCACATCAAAAGCAGAAAATATCAGAAAGGAGATATGTGGGATTAGACAAATTACGAGATAAATATTATATGAATATTAGGAAAGGTTGAAAGAGTTATGTGCCAGTGATAAGTGTGCATTAGGATATGTTTTTATAGGTAATTGGCATGTGTTTTCTAGCATAATTGTTGTTTGTTGTTCTAGTTTAGGATTCATTTTGCATGTTTTCATTAAGTTTGATTTTTAGTGTTGTTCTTGTGTGTTTGATGCTAATTGATGGTAAGAATCGGTTATTTTTGTGTAGGAAATAAGAGGGAACAACTTGGAGGATGAATAAGAGATCAAAGAAGAGAAGACAAGAGGAGTTCATCTGGGACAAATTCCCATGTTCGTAGGAATCAGGCAAATTCCTACGGACATGGGAAATCACAACAAAAATGAAGAGTGGTTCTATTTATAATTCCCAAGCTCATAGTAATCATGCAGATTCCCACGTTCGTGGGAATTGTAATCCGAGGCAATCTGCAAGGCTTCATTAAAAGTGGGGTTTTTAGTCTATAAAAACATCATTAAGCCTCCGTCTTCAAGATGACACCCACCTATAGAAACACCATCCTTGGGTGAAGAACACATGTTTGGAGAATCGAGGAAGGATTGAAGACAAGGATCATCATCAAGATTAGGAAAAATAGGACATCAACACCAAAAATTCCAGATTTTGGCAAAGGAGAGAAGGAGTCTTATCTTCAATTTTGTGTCACTTTGATTTCTTCCTTTCTTTGTAAAAATGGTTTATTTGATTATTGTTGATGTTATGGAGACCATGAGAGGCTAATTTCATATTAGGGATTGCTTTTGAATTATTTCTTCAAAAGTTATATTTTATTGGATTGAATGAAGTGTCTTTGATGATTGTTGTTCTTATTTGTCATCTTACAACAAATAGATAGAGTGAGTGAGATGAGATTTGTGTAGGATTGTACAACAAGAATTGGTGACCTATAGACTAGCAATGTTAATTGATTAGTTAGAAGAGAGATCTTGATTAGTCAATTGATCACCTATAGGATAGCGTAAGAACTAGTTGAATCGGTAGAGTCTTTGAGTAGGTTAAGAGATCGATCAATTGAATCCTGTTAATTTAATTTGGGAAAAATAGTTACACCTTAAGAGAGGGTAATTAGTACATTTAAAAATCTAGGGTGAGACATAATTCAATCAATAAAATAGGAGGGAGACAAAATAAGAAAAAAGTAACCTTTATCATTTAGATTCTTGAATTTAGATTTTCTGCAATTGCGTCATTGCCCATTGTTTAAATTAGTCTTTTGATTTTAATTTAATTTTTTAGAGTAATTGCATTTCATAATTTAGTTTCTTAAATAAAGTTGTGTCTAAATTAAGCGGTGTCTAAGCATCAGTCCCTATGGGATTGATATCTGCTCTTTTTTACTACAGGTCATGACTCGTGCACTTATAGTTTTTGAGCGTAAAACAAGTAGATAGGTTTTATCATTATCAAGTTTTTGGCGCCGCTGCCAGGGATTGATTGTTGAGCATTGTGTTTGATTTAGATTATTTTGATTTAAGGGTTTTTGATACATTTCCTTGTGTATTTGTAGGTGCATGAACACAAGGAGTATATGAAGGATGAAAGAAGCCATAGAGGATGAATTTCCTGACATTAAAAAGAACAAAAGAGAAATAAGAAGGGCAAAGTGTATAAATTTCTTAAATCAAGATATAGCTGAAGAAGAAGAGCAAGGAGGACCGGAAAGGACACTTATGGGTTTCATGAGGCTAGGGTTTAGTCCTCAGGGAGTGGCGAGGGCAGTAGTTCAAGAGAATAATTTTGAGATAAAGCCGACGCTACTCAACATTCTTCAAAATAGTGTGCAATTCTACGGGCTATCCAACAAGGATCCGAATGCCCACATCGTAAATTTCTTGGAGATCTATGACATGTTCAGATTCAATAGAATGTTTAACAATGCGATGAAGCTGTGACTATTTTCATTCACATTGAAGGATGGGGCTAAAGTATGGTACATTTCTTTGAATCTAGGCCAGATCACAACTTAGGAGTAGCTCGCCCAAGCATTCCTCCCCAAATATTTTCCATTAAAAAAGATGATGAGGACTGTCAAGGAGATAACCATTTCCAACAGAGCGATGGAGAATCTCTCTATGAAGCTTGGGAGAGATTTAAGGATCTTTAGAGGAGCTGTCCACAACATAACCTCCCGAGGGAATTTCTATTTCAAACATTCTATAATGGAGTGAACCTGAGCACAAAGGGCATAATTGATGCAGCAGCTGGAGGCTCACTGATGAGGAAGACGGTGGAAGCATCTCATAATTTATTGGAGGAGTTGGTAAGTAACAGCTACATGTGGTCGAGCGAGAGGAGTAGACAAGGACAGAAGGAATAAAAAGGTATGATACCTATTGACTTAGTTACTGCCTTGCAGGCTCAAACCACGGTGTTGACAAAGCACCTAAACAACATGCAAGGAACGTCCACCTTAGTAATAAAGACAATGCAAGCACAATGTGAGTTGTATGGGGAGAACAATCACAGCTTAGCAAAATGTTTCCTATTAGGAGCTAGTGGGATAGAATAGGTAAGCTATTTAAGCCAGTCGCAGCGAGGTAATAACCCATATTCAAATATATATAATCCTGGTTAAAAAAATCACTCGAACTTTTCTTAGAGTAATAATAATGTAGGTGACCAACAAAGACCACAAGGACCGCCAAGATTCTAGCAAGATTGAATCGGAGCGTTGGAAAATAAGTTGGACAAATTTATGAAGATGTTTAATTCCAAACTGGCAGTTTAAGCAGAGAGTCAGAAAAAGACGTTTGAAAGCCAGGAGGAAAATCAACAGATGATGGAGGCAAAATTTGATCAGATAGTGAAGAACTATGCCTCATTAATCCATAATTTGGAAGTCCAGATACGTCAACTTACTAATGCTTTATTTTCTCAAAATATAGGTTGCTTACCGAGCAATAATGAGGTTATTCCGAGGGAGCAACTCAAAGCAACTACACTTTAGAGTGGCAAACAAATGGAAGAACCAAGTGCAAAAAAGAACGACCAAGAAAAAGAGAATAGTACGAAGATAGAAGAAGAAAGGGGAGAGGCAGGCCGCATGTACCACGACCGCTGTTCCAGCCCAAACTCCTATATCCACAAAGAGTGAAGCAACATCAGGTGGATACCCAGTTTTTACAAATTTTTAGAGAAACTGAAGAAGCTACAAATTAATTTGTCATTGGTGGAAGCTTTGGAATGCATACCCAAGTATGTGAAGTTTTTAAAGGATATACTCACGCACAAACGTACTTGGAAAGACGATCAGACAGTTATATTGATGAAGAATTGTAGTTATATTATTTCAAGTCAAATTCCTTTAAAATTGTAAGATCTAGGGAGTTTTACTATTCCATATGTTGTTAGCGATTTTGAATTTTCCAAAATGTTTATGTGATTTAGGTGCAAGTATCAATTTGATGCCTTTGTCTATTTTCAGGAAATTGGGATTAGGAGATGTCAAGCTGACTTCTATGTTGATTCAACTTGTAAATCAATCAATAAAAAGACCATTTGGAGTTGTGGAAAACGTATTGGTAAAATTGGATAAATTTATAATTCCGGTTGGTTTTGTTGTGATGAATTTTGAAGTTGATAAAAATTGTCCATTAATTTTAGGTAGGGCCTTTATAAATACTAGTAGGGCATTAGTTGATGTTCATGAACGAAAACTTCTGTTGAGAATTGCTGGTGAGTAGGTTAAGTTTAATATGAAAAAATCTTTGAAGAAACCGATGGATGGATATGTGTGTATAAAAATTGATGTAATAGATGAGTGTGTGAAGGAAATTAAAGAAGGAGTTGATAAGGTGAATGGAGTACATAAAGATGAAAGTGCTAAGGAAGAGGATGTTTGTGAGGAAGTGGAGCTAAAACAATTAGAGAGAGATGGAGCACCTACACCACCTTCTACCATTAAACCTCCTACTTTAGAGCTTAAACCTTTACGTTCCCATTTGAGATATACCTTTTTAGGAAAGAACTACACTTTACCTATCATTATCTCCAATGAATTAAATTGTGATCAAGAAGAGAAAGTGGTGGAGACTATTAGGAAAGGATGAGAGCCATAGGGTGGCAAATTTCTAATATTCGGGGGATTAGCCCCAATGTGGCGATGAATAGAATTAATCTAGAAGAAGGTTATAGAACTATGACAGAATGATAGAGAAGGTTAAATCTGAATATGTAAGAGGTTGTAAAGAAGAATCATTTCCTTTTACCTTTTGTGGACTAAATGATTGAGAGAGTGGCTGGTTATTCTTTTTATTGCTTTTTGGATGAATATTCAGGGTATAATCAAATATTTATATATCCGGAAGATTAAGAGAAGACCACTTTTACATGTCTATATAGAACTTTTGGATATCAAAGGATGCCTTTTGGTTTATTTAATGCACCTGCTACATTTCAAAGGTGCATGATGGCCATATTTGAATACATGAATGAAAAATTTATGGAGGTATTTATGGATGATTTTTCTATTTTTGGAGAGTCTTTTGATCATTGCCTGCTGAACTTAGATAAAGTGTTCCAAAGACGTGAGGAGTCACATTTAGTTGTAAATTGGGAAAAATGTCATTTTATGGTCTAAGAGGGAATTGTATTAGGCCATAAGATTTCATATAAAGGGTTGAAGTGGATCGAGCTAAGACATAAGTAATTGAAAAGTTACCACCTCCTTTTAACATAAAGGGTGTCCGAGATTTTCTTGGTCATACAAGGTTCTACCGACGGTTCATTAAAGATTTTCCCTCATTGCAAAACCTCTGACTCATTTATTGGTAAAAGATATGCCTTTTTTTTGTTGATGACTGTTTGAATGCTTTTAACAGGTTGAAGAAGACACTCATAACAACACCAATTTTGACATCATCGGATTGGTCTCTTCCATTTAAGATCATATGTGACACAAGCGACCATGCAGTTAGGTGTGTGCTAGGTCAGCGGAAGGAGAACAGGTTGCATGCTATCTATTACGCCAGCAAGATGTTGACAGGAGCACAATTGAATTATACAACTACTGAAAAAGAACTACTTGCGGTAGTATTTGCTTGTGAAAAATTTCGTTCTTATTTGTTAAGTTCACAAGTTATTGTGTTTACAGACCATGCAGCATTGCACTACCTTTTCACTAAGAAGGATGCCAAGGCTAGGCTTATTTCATGGGTACTCCTGCTCCAAGAGTTTAATATTGAAATCAAAGACAAGAAAATAGCAAAAAATGTCGTAGTGGATCATTTCTAGAGGCTTGAAGTTGGATATCATAAAGAGGAAGAGGAAATTAAGGAAAGCTTTCCTGATGAGACTAATTATGGTAGATGACCCTTTCCTTCCATGGTTTGCGGATATTGCAAATTACCTCTCAGGTGGTATTCTTCCATCCGATTTATCATATCAATAAAGGAAGAATTTCTTATTTCAGTGGGCTCATTATATTTGGGATGAACTTGTACTCTGTAAGATCTTTGCTGACAGTTTAATTTGCAGGTGTGTTCCTGAAGATGAAATGCCTGAGATCTTAACTTAATGTCATAGCTCATCATATGCAGGGCACAGATTTTGGAGTGTAGATTCTATTGGTCAACTCTGTTTAAAGATGCTCAAGATTTTGTGCTCAGGTGCGATAGATGTCAAAGAGTTGGCAACATATCAAAACGAGATGAAATGCCACTTTCGAATATAATGGAGGTGGAGATATTTGATGTATGGGGTCTGGACTTCGTGGGACCATTCCCATCCTCTAAAGGCAATGCCTATATCTTGGTTTGAGTTCATTATATTTCTAGATGGGTCGAAGCGATTGCTACTCCAACCAACGATAACAAGGTGGTTTAGAAGTTCATCAAGAAGATTTTCACTAGCTTTGGGTGCCTAAAGCAATCATAAGTGATGGGGGAAGTCACTTTAACAACAAACCGTTTGAGAACCTTCTAAGAAGATACAACGTTTATCATAGAATGGCTTCCTCGTACCATCGCCAAACTAGTGGTTAAGTGGAGTTGGTGAATACAGAGCTGAAAAAGATTTTGGGAAAGACTGTGAACATTTCAAGGAAAGACTGGTCAATGAAACTAGACGATGAATTATGGGCTTACAGAAAAACTTTTAAGACCCCTATAGGCACAACACCATATCAGCTTGTGTATGGAAAATCATTTCATTTACCATTGGAATTGGAGCATAGAGCATATTGGGCAATCAAGAAATTGAACATGGAGTGGAAGCTGGTAGGAGAAAAGCGGTTGTTACACATCGATAAGTTGGAAGAGTTAAGGTATGATGCTTATGAAAATGCCAAGCTATATAAATAAAGGGCTAAGAAGTGGCATGATGTCCATATCAAGAAGAAGGAATTTAAGAGTGGGGATTTAGTACTTTTGTTTAACTCAAGACTTTGACTATTTTCTAGAAAAATCAAGTCAAGATGGAGTAGGCCTTTCAAAATTCTTCAAGTGTTTCCTTATAGAGCTGTGGAGCTGGAAAATGATAATGGGGAAACATTCAAGGTCAATGGGCACTGCTATAAACCATATTATGAAGGGACATATCCACAAGCGAGGCAAGTTATCTCTCTCTTTTCTTCCACTTATTCATAAGTATATGTTTAATGGTCAAGCCAATGACCTTAAGTTAGCATGTTTAATCTCTTGTGTTGATTTTGTCTAGTTGTTGTTTGAGTCTTTGGTTTGATTATTTTCAAATTAAGATTAATTGATGTTCGTGTTGATCTTGTTTGGGTTTTAATTTGTTTTTCTTTCCAAAATTCTTGTTGATGATATTACCTTGAAATGTTTGTAGGTTTTGGAATTATTTAAGCTTAGAAGAAGGTTTGGAATTATGAGGATCACCAATTCCCACATTGCAGTGATTCCCATGAGCGTGTGAAATCTCTCCAGAAAGTTTATGGAGAGAAAACCCACATTTGTGGGAATTATGGTGAATCCTCTACAGAAAGTTTCTAGAGAGGAATCCTACGCTCTTGGAAATTATTGTGATTCCCACGAACGTGGGAATCCTCTCTAGATAGTTTCTGAAGAGGAATCCCACGCTTCTGGGAATTGCAGGAATTCCAACGAGTGTGGGAATCCCAAACCGGAGCATTTTTTCTCTCACCTTATCTTCAAAATTTTCATACTCTCTTTCTCTTACCCATGAAATTCTCTCCTCTCACTCTCTAAAATTCTTCAATCTCCCTTTAGATTCTTGGTATTTTCTTAATTTCCTTTCCATTAATCTTACATTCCTTCACTCTTTTCATGCATCAATCGTTCAAAAACATAAGGATTTAGGTGGGATTTTACTTTCTCTCTCTAAAGTACAAATTTCACTCTCTCTATTTCATTTTTGCAGATTTTCTTTGAACAATGGCTCTGCCAAGGAAAATAAGGGTTAGGAAACTAGTAGATGAGCTCCACCTTCAAGTTTTTGACGAAGGAAAACCTAATTTAAAGGCCGCTTGTTGGGCCCCATTTTTTATTTACTCGAACAAAAAAGTTGCACGTTTTCGTGTCTTTAGGATTAGATTAATAGTTACTCCTAGGTATTTTGATTTTGACATGCTAGAAAACATAAGAGTGAGACGTCAACTTGAACAATTAGCTACGAACAAAGGGTGGAATAGATTTGTTCATTGCGACCTGCCTAATTTTGCCACTATATTTTTAGAGTTTTTTGCAACAGTTATGTATAACTCTAAGATGGATTTGTTTTGGTTTAGGCTAGGTGGCAATGTTTTTAAACTTGATTACTCTGTTATACATGAACTGTTTAACTCATCGAATACAAAAGTTTTATATGATCATCCTGATTTTAATGTAGATTCTTATTAGAACACTCTCATGGGTGAAACCCACGTTGATTCACGTAATGTACCGAACTCTTTGATTAGGAGTGCTGAACATTTATTGTTACATAAGTTTATGTGCTTGACTGTGTTTAACAAAACAGAAATCAATAAATGCTCAGCTAAAGAGCTTTTCTTTTTATAGTGCATAGACAGAAAGATTAAAATCAACCTTATAGGATTTTTCGATCATTAGTAAGCATGATTACTAAAAAGAATACGTTTTTGGGATGGCCCATATTGCTTCTGCTTTGGGTGCATTTTATAATGTTAATATGGAGAATCTGTATATTGCTAACCCATGATATGTTTGATATAGTTTATTTGAGACATGCTGAGATTGTGGAAGTCCAATCAATGGAACTTTGCAATCCTTAGACGCGTATTGTAGTGAGGAGCAGGAGGGGCACCAGGGCAGCCATAGACCAACCCTCCATATCCAAAGCAGCTATAAAATTAAAGGAGGAAGCTGTGAAAGAGGAACCGACAGAACTAGCAGCGGTTGATTGATATTAATCAATTCTTGACGAAATAGTAGTAAATCAACAATAGATGACCTCTTAGCTCGATGAACTCGACACTCAAATGGGGCAGGTTCATAAGGAACAATGTAGTTTGAAGAGAAGGTTCCTCAACTTCTGTTGGAAGAACAATTTTGAAACTCCTACTCGTCATCTTCAGAGTAAGCTTTCTTATCCCTTAAATTTTTTTATTTCTTGTGTGTGATTGCATTTCTTTTTATGTGTATTTAGTTTCATATTATTTGTTTATGTGTTATGTCTTTTGTTTAGTTCTATTTTCTTTAATTTTGGTTTGATTCCAGTATCTTCTGTTTGCTTTAATATCATTCGTCTGTTTTAATTTATTTTGTTTGGTTTGTTTTCATTTTTGTATGGTTTTATGTCATTCCCCTTTATTTGGTTGTTGACTTGTCACATTAAGGATAATGTGATCTTTAAGTGTAAGGAGGTGACATCAAAGGTCTTACTTGCATTTTTTCTTTTATATTGTGTTGAATAGGATGCATGTTTAGGCATTTTGTATGTGTTTTATGTTAGCAATGGAACTACACTTGAGTCATTCAGATAAATATTGCCATAAGATTCTGTCATGTAGTTGGAATTAGATTGAATGCATGCTTGAACTCGGATTAGGCTACTTGACTAGAAAGTGAACTATATAGAGCGATGAAAAGTAGTTGGTTAAATAAGCTTAGTCGCAAATTGACATTTGAACATTGAGATAGTGTAGAGATACATAATGATCTTTCAATTGAGCTAAACTGAGGATTGAGCCATATGACTTCATCTATAGTCATTTCATTTCTTTGTTGAGTGTACTTCCATAGGTTACTACCTTCAGAACTTACTTTGAATCGGTTTGAGTCTACGGGAGGCATGCTTTATAGAGATGATCGAGGCCCTTTTTTTGTTAACCCTTGGCTTAAATAACCTATCCGTTAATTATCCCTTACTACCCCCTTTTGAGCCTTAAGCTTTTGCTCCTTGAAAACACCCGAACTTTTAAAACTTTAACGCCCATTATCCTACCCTTTCTATAAGCCTAGTAAATTATTAAGTAAAACATTTTTTTGGATTGTATGAAATCTTTACCGAGACAAGTTAAGTATAATTTTACTTGTGGACAACATTATATATAGTGCTAGTTTTGATTCATAGTTCTTCCATGTATGAAGAAAACGAATATATATATATATATATATGAAAAATGAAAAATGAAAAAAAGAGAAAAGAAAAAGGAAGAACAAGTCAATAGCATCAATCAGTGCAGAATATTAGTTATATTTATATGTCTCGTATTTATATTTAGTTATCCCATTTTATCTGTGTTTTTAACTTTACTTATGCTTGTGCTTAACCCTTTTTCCCCTCTTTTGATCTACCTTAACCTTTACCACATTACAACCATAAACAAGTCCTTTTGATCTATTTATGCATGCAATTATTGTAGAGAAGAATTGGTGTATTAGCAAGCTTGTGGTAGTGTAGTTTCCGAAAGGAAGTTTGAGAGAAACACTAACCTTTAAACATTTGAGCGAAATGAGTGAAAACTATGAGGAAGATTCATTTGTGCATCTTTACTTATCTTTAAGTGATTGTGCCGATTGTGAGTTTGTTTATGTAAACTAATGAAAAAGTAGTCATGATATGTGCATTAACTTGATATTTGAGTTGGCTTGAATTTAAAGGATTGTATGTTTTGATCTATGCAAAAATGAAGTGGTTGAATGGATTGGTTGTATTTATTTTGCTTGAGGACAAGCAAAGACTGAATTGTGGGGGTGTTGATAGGTGGGCATTAGGATATGTTTTTATAGGTAATTGGAATGTGTTTTCTAGCATAATTGTTGTTTGTTGTTCTAGTTTAGGATTCATTTTGCATGTTTTCATTAAATTTGATTTTCAGTGTTGTTCTTGTGTGTTTGATGCTAATTGAGCGTAAGAATTGATTATTTTTGTGTAGGAAATAAGAGGGAGCAACTTAGAGGATGAGCAAGAGATTAAAAAAGAGAAGACAAGAGGAGTTCATCTGGGAGAAATTCCCATGTTCATGCGAAGCAGGCAAATTCCCACGGACGTGAGAAATCACAACAGAAATAAAGAGTGGTTCTGTTTATAATTCCCACGTGTATGGGAATCATGCAGATTCCCACGGACATGGGAATTATAATCCGAGGCAATCTACAAAGCTTCATTAAACCTAGGATTTTGGAATATAAAAACATCATTAAGCCTCCATCTTTAAGGGAGACGACACCCACCTATAGAAACACCATCCTTGGGTGAAAGACACATGTTTGGAGCATTGAGGAAGGATTGAAGACAAGGATCATCATCAAGATTGGGCAAAATAGCACATCAATACCAAAATTCTAGATTTTGTCAAAGAAGAGAAGGAGTCCTATTCAATTTTCTGTCATTTTAATCTCTTCTATTCTTTGAAAAAATGGATTATTTGAATGTTGATAATGTTATGGAGACCATGTTAGGCTGATTTTATTTTAGAGATTGCTTTTGGAACTATTATGTTGAATCCTATTTTATTGAATTGAATGCAATTGTCTTTGTTGATTGCTGTTTTTAATTGTCATCTTGTAATAAATTGAGAGAATGGGTGAGATGAAATTTGTGAAGGATTGTACAACGAGAGTTGGCGACCTATAGACTAGCAATCATCACATTATTTGGATAGTTAGAAGAGAGATCTCAACTAGTCAATTGATCACTTATAGGACAGTTTGATAACTAATTGAATCGGTAAAGTCATTGGGTAGGTTGAGAGATCGTCTAATTGATTCCCGTTAATTCAATTAGGGATAAATAGTTACACCTTGAGAGAGGGTAATTAGTACATTTGGAAATCTAGGGTGAGACATAATTCAATCAAAAAATAGGAGGGAGACAAAATAGGAAAAAAGTAATCTCTAGTATTTAGATTTTTGATTTCAAATTTTCTGCAATTTCGATATTGTCCATTATTTACATTAGTCTTTTAATTTTAATTTAATTTTTCAGATTATTTTCATTTCATAATTTAGTTTATTAAAAAAATTTGTGTCTAAATTAAGCGATGTTTGGGAATCAATCCTTGTGGGATCGATATCTGCTCTTTTTACTACAAGTCAAGACGCGTTCACTTGCGATTTTTGAGTGTAAAACAAGTAGATAGGTTTTACTATCAACGTATGCTAGGATAGTCGAGTGAGAATTAGCACGAAAGAAAAAACATGCTAAAGGGGTGAAGAGAGTTTGTTAGTTTAACAATGTTTCCTTGCCAAGGTTAAATGTATCTGTTAATCATATTCTCAATTACACCATAAGCAAGGATCTATTTCACCCTCTAAAATCATTGATGAATAGCCTTAAGGATATATATTCAAGTTTTTTTTATCAATATTATAGGCATGAGGTGGAAGAGTGTTAAGATCTACAAAATATGGTGGATTCCCTATTAAAAAAAGGATAGTTGGATAATTTTTGGTAACCTAGAGGCAACAGAAGATGATATAATCAATTATGCTTAAGAGAACACAATTAAAGAACTAGGGAATATCACCTAGAGATAAGGCCATCAACATTGTTGCAGGTGATTCGAGACCATACAAATTTATTTATATGTAGTCTTGAAACTTCAGTTAATATCTTGGGTAATGCAAAGAGGAAGAGGAGAGAAAGGAAAAAGATTACTTTTAGGAGGAGGATTAAAGTGGCAATCCCAATCAATATGACGGTTATAATGGTGACCCTAGTCAGCTATAAGGAGGAGGATCATAGTTGATAATGAAAGCTTTATTGATGCTCAATTCTTTTAGGAATTTAAGGCTTTGAGATTCATAAAGACATAACTCAATCATGTATCAATTCCACTAGTTGACCATGCCTATGCCTTGTAAAAGATCATATCGTTACTAAAGTTGTGGCTGCAAGATCTTATTGTTACAATTTCATTATGGTAAGACCTTGATAAAGCAAACACATGCAAGAGGGGGGTGGGGGTGGGTAAATTGTGTGTGATAAAAAATTTCAAGAAACTCTCAATTTGATAAGATCCTGCTAAACAAAATAAGTTTATAAAAAGGTCCTATCAACTTTTGAAAGGATCCTGTTAACGTTGAAAATAAAAGAAGCCTATTAATTGAAAGGAGCATGTTAATGCTCAAAACAAAAGAAGTCTATTAATCGAAAGGAGCCTGTCAACCGTTTAAACATGAAAGGAACCTCTTGCAATATTAAAATAAAAGAAACCTGTTAAAAACTGAAGGAGGTTGAAAACACAAACACTATAATGTGAAAATTTAAAAGTTAAGAAAGAGAGAGTGACATAGTCGATTTATACTAGTTCGGTTTATAACAAAGTCAACGTCTCGTTCCCAATTATTCAACTTGAGTATTTCACTATGAACTTCAAGTGGTAAATTTTCACAAGCCTCTCTAAACTCACAAGTACATATTTTCAAGGTTTTTCAACCTTCCACACTCGTAGTGTTTAACAAGCCTCTACAAGCTCTCAACAAAAAGTGTACAAAGGGTTTACCAATCTCTCTTAATAGAGTGATTACACTTTCTAAGGCATAAGGAGTTTGATAGAGATATGAATTTGAAGAATATTGATGCTGCTAAAGTATTTCACAAATCTGTGTATATTCGTAACTGCAATGGTTCTTCCTTAAGTAGACATTTTCTTCAACTAGCAGTTGCTTTATTTTGATTATGAGTTGACTTTTTATATGATAAATCTTCAATATTATCTCTGATGGAGCCTTCCAATATTCAGACGTTAAAAGAAAAGCTTTGACAAAAATTTCTAGAGCTAATTGTTTAAATAGTAAGATCCTTCCAGACATTGTGGAATCATTTCTAATAATGTAAGTTCATTAAAAAATCCTGCAAGAAACAAAAGTATTTTTCTTATGATTTTACATAACACACCACTACCATAGAGCATGTGCCCAAATATCCAGAGGACATTCAAGAACATACCCTATGAAAATGGCATGTTAGAGCAATCACATTCATTTATATGGCATCATACAGAACATAATTAATCAAAAGATCAACTCCTCATTTCATTCACAAACATATTTACACTGTAGCATTACACTACATAATACATGTATTTACACTACTAATCGACAATTTACGTATGCTAAGTTTTAATATTTATAACCTTGATATTACCATAAGCGCACAGTTCATTTACATAGTATCTAAGGTAGCGATCCCAAGAGGAGTAGGAGGAGTAATTTAATCCTAAAATCTAAAGCTTGACTTAAATTCACAACAATCCCTGATTAGATTATAAAATTGCAATCTCTTGATTCTTAATTTACCCAAAGCCTAATTTAGTTCTGAAATTGTCTAATAACCTACCGAAACTTATGCACGATCTGTCACTACACAAATTTAATGGTTTGATTCAATTCTTTATCTATCAAACTACCTAACTTTCGTTAGCCCAATTTGATGGTAGTCACTCAATCCACCCTCTTATTAAGAATAGAAATTGAATCACGAATAACTCAATAAAATCGCAACAAATCAAATTTTATTAATATCAAAGATAAATCTTGAAGGTGAGTTTAGATAGCATCCTTAACATTCAACAATATATCATCTATGACTATCTCAAATTCTATACAATTGTAAGAATGAAATAAACCAGAAATAGTTTGGAATGGATGATGATGGAGGTAGCGATGGCGGGAAGCCACCTGTTTTGGGAAGTAATTCATGTTGAGTTTCTTATCCATGTCTCTCTTCCTTCGCCTCCTTCCTCAAATCTCTCGATAAGCTCTTTAAGGTTTTGGAATTTGGATGATGAAAAAAGCTCCTCTCTTATGTTCTTATTGTTCCTTAAATACCTTCGAAGCCCTAGGGTGATTTGGGGTCTAAACGGTTCAAATAGTTCCTCGAAACTTGGCGTTTTCACTTGTTTTCATATTTGTCTAACACAGGACACAATCGTGAACTGTATATCATGATCATGGCCAGTGTTTAATCCTTTATGTCATTATGGCTAAGTGCCATGATTGTGACCTAGTTCTAGCCTCTCTGTCACGATGGATCCTGGTGGCTCACTTCTTTTTGTTGGGCTGTGGTTTTGGCCCAAAACTCTCCAAAACTTCTCCTTTCTTTGCTGTTAAACCTGAAACAGTAACAAAAACATCAAGTTTACCTCAAAAACCTAACATTTAAGCTCAAAGACTCATACGAACCTATGAAAACACTTAAACACATAAACTAATACATTTAAAACCTAAACACACAATCAACACTCATATTAACACTAAATAACTAACAGATTAAACCCTAAAACATAATGCAAATCACAACTAAGAACATCCCCATACTTAAACATTTGCTTGTCCTCAAGTAAACAAAACAACAAACATACAACACACAATGCAATAATGAGGCAATGACTTCAACTTCATAAAATAAATACAGTCATATAAGTAATATCTAATCATTAACATGTAAAACCTGAGTCTAGGGGCTTTAAACTAAATATACAAATTAATTGAGATCTAAGTGTTAATTTATTTACCCTATTCAATTGCACACATACATTAATAATTCTTTGGTCCTTCAGACCTTGTAACTGTTCCTAAGTATGGTTTCATGACAAGTCAAGCTTATTACAAGTCCGTTAGGTTTTTATTAAGAAAACACACATTTTTTTAAATTTAACATAGACTTAGTCTTTTCATGCGGAGGAAAACATTAGTTATAAACGTCGATCCAGTTACTCGACTAAGTCATGTTTTTATTAAATCGCTTGGTTGAAACGTCATTATAGCTTTTCGAAGTGAAGGCACACATTTGCGATGCGTGTCGATCTAGTTACTAGGCTATATCATGTTTTCAACTGGCTACTGATAGTTGCATTTTGCATGATGTTTTAAGGTGTAATCTGGTAAGTATTTGGCGTTAAATTAAGAGTTAAGTATGTGTTCATGTGTTAATTATATTACTTTGTATGTTCATGTTTTTTTATGGGTTAGTATAAATCCTTGAGTTTAATTGTTATATTTTTGAGCTACCTTGATATGTGTGTTAGTGTTGCAGGTAAATAGGAAAGAACGATGAAGATTTGAAGAGTTTCGGGTTAAAAGACATAAGCTATGATTGTGTACAGTGGCTATGATTGTGACAGAGAAGGAAAAGCTAGAAGTAACCAGGTCATAATCGTGCTCCAGAGCCCATGATCGTGACAGAGAGCATTAAGTCAAGCCGTGATTATGCACTCTAAGCCCGATCGTGACAGAAATGATAAACCACCAGCCACGATCATGGCAGGTAGGGCCACGACCATGTCCTACGTTAGGCTGACATGAAAACTCAAAATTTGAGTAATTTTTTAGACCATTTTGACCTCAAGTTTGACTTAGGGTTGCTATAAAATAAATAACACACTACAAGAAAACCACCGACAATCATTAGAGAGAGAAGAAAGTTATGTCAAAGGAGCAAAATTTTGTCAAATCTGAGAGAGATGTAGAGAGAATTCAAGAGATTGAGAAAGGACACGAAGAAAGAGAAACATGGAGACGTATTAGACGCGAAGTACTTTTCAAAATAGGTGGTTTCCCGTCATTGCCACGTTGAGATTCTGTTCCAGATAGTATTTCCATTTATTTCAGTTTTATTTATGTATAGAATTGAAATAGGTGTTTAGATTTGTTGTGTGAATGTTGAGTTTACGTTCATACTCACTTATGGATTTTGATTCTTAAGATTAATAAATTTTATTCGATTGTGTTTTCATATTGAGTTGATTGTGATTTCAATTTTGTTCTTAATAATTTGACAACAAACTGAGAGAGTGAGCCAAGTAAAAATCATCGATTTAGGCTAATGAGAGTTAAGTGAATCAATAGGTAGAGAATTGAGTCAAACTAGTAGAGTCGTGTAATGAGAGAATGAGCATAGATTCCTGGTAGGTTAATAGGCAATTTCAGAACTAATTTAGGTTTTGGACCAATTATAGATTGAGAGATCGCAATTGCTGAGATTTGAATTAGGGATTACTAATTAGGGTTAAGAATTATAACTCGAGAGAGAGTAATTCACCTTAGGACTATCTAGGCCCGTTAATTTAGTAATTACATAATTCGTTCCGTTTTCTTAGTTTCGAGTTAAAATCTCCTTTCTCTCGGTAATTTCTAGGTTAATTTTAGGTTGGGCTGTGACTTTGCTATTTTGTTTGCTTTCTAGCACTTTAATTTCTCATATTGATTACTGATTGATTTAATTTCTACATTAGTTGTTTAATTAGATTAATTGCAAACTTAGCTACCTTTAGATGTTAGGACTAGTTCCCTTCCTCGTAGGATCAACACCTTAGGTATTACGCGAACAACCAATGCGCTTGTGGTAATTAACAAGGTTATAATTAGTAAAACTTAGTGCATGTAACCTTGATCGAACAAGTTTTTGGCGCCATTGTCAAGGAAGGCAACTTAGTTCTATAGTTTAAGACGTTAGAATAGTTTAATTTTTTTTCTTTTCTTCATTTTTGTTTTTCATTAGTTTTACTTAGGAATCATGCTCTTGCATGAACACAAGAGTCACGAGAGGTTTGAGTCGTGTAGCGGAGACTTTAAATTTAGATATAACTCATTTAGAACAAACCTTTAGGAAAGCTCGGCGAGAAGAAGAAGAAGAGATCGAGAAAGCACAAATGGCCAAGGAATTCCAAAGAAACATGGATCAAGAAGTTAACCCTGGTAGGAAACAATAGAGGACCCTTATGGATTTTATGAGGCTAGGGTTTAATCCTGCAAACCAAAGAGTGGCTAGACTGCCAGTTCAAGTAGTCTCATTTGAAATTAAGCTGACCCTCTTGAATATGCTTCAGCAGAATGTCCAATTTTATGGACTGGCAAGCGAAGACCCAAATGATCACATCACGAGTTTTCTCGAGATCTGTGATACTTTCCAGTATCACCAGATGTTGGAATATGTAGTGAGGATTAGGCTGTTTCCTTTCACACTTAGGGATAAAGCGAAGGCTTCGTATCATTCACTGAGGCCGCTAACATTACAATATGGGAACAGTTAGTGCATGCCTTTTTAAATAAATAGTTCCCGTTAACAAAGATCACAGAAATTATTAAGGAAATTACAAATTTCCAACGAGATGACTGGGACTCTATTTATAAAGCGTGGGAGTGTTATAAGGATCTGCAGAGGAGATGCCCACACTATAACTTACCGAAAGAATTCATACTATAGACATTATACAACAGAGTGGACCCATATACCAAAGGCACCATTGATGTGACTTTGGTAGGATCATTAATGAGAAAGATGGTTGATGAAGCAGAGGAGTTACTAGAGGAGATGGCCAGTAATAGTTTTTTATGGGCGAGTGAACGTAGTAGGGAATCTACTAACTTTAGGGAGCAGAAAGGAGTTGTCATTATCGATCAGATGATAAAAATGCAAGCTAAGATCGACAACTTGATGCGTCAACTCAGTAATATGAAGGCGTCATCCTCAGCTATAGTAAAGGTATTGCAATTGAAGTATGAGCTATACAGCCAATTGGATCATGATACGGTGGACTGCTATCTGATGAGAGATGGTAACCCAGAGCAAGTTAATTATATAGGGGCCCAATTTGAACGTGGAGGGGGTAATAATCCCTACTTTAACACATATAAACCTGGAAGAATCATACTAACTTCTCCTAGTCGAACAACAATAATGGAGGGCAGTTTAGGCCTCAAAGGCAATCGGGCTTTCTTTTAGCAGGATAAGACAAGCTCGATGGATTTGAAGTTAGACATGATTTTGGACAAGATAGGAGGTATGGAGGAAGCATATAGGAGGCTCGAGAGTAAATTCAAACAAGTTACAAAAAATCATGCTTTGTCTAACATAATTTAGAAGTCCAAGTGGGCCAGTTAGCAGAAACAATGTTGATTTGAAATGTTGTAACTCTTCCAAGTAACACCGAGTCAAATCTAAAGTAGCGTATCATGTTCATAACTCAGACTCAGGATGGAGAAACTTCACAAGTGCAAGAAACGATAGAAAATAGAGAAAAAGGTTAAGAAGTTTAAAAAGACCTTTCGATTAAGCCCATGATTGAATCAATTCAAATAACTAGACAAGTATTTCTATTCCCTGTTGTGCAGCAATGAGAGTTATATGTAAAGAGGGAAGCAAAAGAATTGAGAGAAATCGAGCATAATAAGATTGAGGAAGTGATGGACCAAATACAATCAAAGAACAAACTATAAGAGTTTGTCAAGAAAAAGGTTGAGGAGTAACCACTAAAGGACAACCCCAACATTGTGAAGAAGGATGATCCAGGGGACTTTTCCATATCCTGTAGTATCAATAACATCATTAAAACACAGCATTAGATGATTTAGGCATGAGTATAAATATGATTCCCTACACTCTCAATCTTAAACTGTGGTTATGAGAGTTAGTGCCCACAAAATTTTTAGTTAAGATGGCAGATAGGACTTTACACAGACCGATGAGGATTATAAAAGATGTGTCGGTAAAGGTTGGTAAATTTACCTTTCTAACATACCTCTATATTTTGGATATTAGTGAAAATGATGACAGCCCAATAATTCTTGGAAGGGCATTTTTGGCCACTGCATGCTCAATTATTGATGTAGATAGGGGCAAACTAACTCTACAAGTTGGAAAGGAGAACTTAGAGAGAATAGATACCCTTCACCTCCAATGGACCTCAAGGAACCTAAACCTCGAGGTGAATGGGAGGACATAAAGGATCCTGGGGATGCTTCCCGAAAGAAACGCTCGTGAAGGAGAAAGCGAGGCAAAGAAAATCGCAGGGACGGTGGTAGTTACAATATGGTAGCGAAGGTTCAGACTCTGAGATTAATGGGGACACTACCATCGAACCATTCATTCCAACCACCTTGAGTGTAAAATTAACGTCGACTACTGACGTTAAAAGAAGCATTGCATGGGAGGCAACCCATAGGAAAATTAGCTTCGTGTTGAATTTTTGTTATATTGGTCGAATTCTGTAGTTAGGTTTATTTCTGTTTAGGTTGAATAAAAGTGAAAAGAGGAATAAGAGTTTAGAATAATAGGGAAGAATACTCATACATATAAAGAGAAGTGAAAAAGAATCACGTAGTGAAGGAGAAAAGAATTAGAAAAGAGCAAGGAAGAACCTGAGTACAGCTGATGGCCACGACCGTGGTCTAACAGGCCACGATCGTGGCCTACGATTGAGAATGCTTGTGGTGGTACGCTGCATGTCATGATCGTGGCATGGCAGGTCACGAATGTGGTCTGCGACTATGAAAGAATAGGGTGGGTACATTTTCTTAAATGAAAATTTTACCATTTTACCCTTTTCACCATATATATATATTCAGTTTTTACTTCTTTTTCATTTTCACTTTCAATTTCATTTTGTCTCTCTAGAATTCCAGTTTTTAAATGCTCTAACCTCTCACTATAATTTTTACTTTCCTAAATTCTTCCACATCCTATCGTAACCATGTCACACATTAAATAATCAGCTCGACAGGAGCCTTATGGAAGCTAGTAAGTTGTAGAACAAGGGATAAGGAACCGAGCAGTGGATTTCGGAGCACCATTTCCTATCTACACCGAGAAGGAAGGTATTTGTTTCTAATCCCTTCATTATAGGAAAATTCAGTTCCCAAATACTTTGATGCTGATACATTAGATAGGCTAGAACTATGTGAGCGGGTAAAGAACCTAGCTCAGAGAGTCCAGTGAGGCCAATTCATACAATTCAAATTCCCTGTTTATAAGGAACTTACTCTGGAGTTTTTTACTTCCTTAACCTTTGACCCTAAGAACACCAAGGACATGTGGTTTAGACTGGGCGGGAGAGCATATGAATTGACTGTAGAACTCATATGTGAGATGTGTGGATTCCCTGAATCCACCATCGTTAATCAACATGATGATTTCAGTGTCTCCCAATATTGGTATGAGTTAACTGGAATTGAGCTATTCTACGCAAAGAATGCACACAACAACATTATCCATTCACATGAACACTTGCTGCTGCACAAATTTATATGTCAGCTAGTTGTTGATAAGTCAGAAACCAATAAGTGTTCTACCAAGGAACTTTTTATATGGTGCTGTATGGATCACAGTATTCCATTATGCATGTCCAACCATGTCCTTAATGCTATTGTTGCAGTTTCGCGTAAGTGGAGCAACCACTTGGGAATGGGGTACATAGTATCGGCCATTACTGAACATTTTGGTGTGGAACGAAGGGGGTTAATAGTTCACCCTCTTGACTTTCTCAATCACCATCATTTATTCCAGGTGGAGGTCATCCATTCCACGAACACTAGTTTGTGGGAGATTCATGAGAAGACACATATAAGACCCAGGGCAAGTCAAACGAGTTTGAGTACAACACAGTCTCGACAAAAAGAGGAAGCGCAAGGCTAGAAGAAGGTTTTGGATACAATATCCAAGACCAATAGAATAATTGCGGGGGTGGCATGCACACAAAGACGCCAAATCTGAGATATCCGATGGATCCATCAGTATTTTGAGTCTCAGGGTGTTCAACTCCCACCTCCGACACCATCACCACCTCCATCACCTTAGGATCCAAGTCTAACCCAAAATTTTCTTCAATTTTGTTTTGTTTTGTTTATTTTTATGTTTATTTTTAATTTTATTGTTATTATTTCTATTGTTAATTTTATCTATTCTTTGTTACTTAAGTTTTTGTCTTTACACTTCTTGTGTGTGTTGTGAGTGTTTCCTTCTCACATTGAGGACAATGTGTTGTTAACTGTGGGAAGGGGTTATGTGTTTTTCTTTTGTATGTGAATTTTGCATACTGTATGATAGTAGTAGGTTATATTGTGTGAAGTGTGTGAATGTGTCAATGACTTAGATTGAGTGAATGTGTCAATGGCTTAGATCGACATTCATCACAAATGTTTGCCTCCGAGTAAAAGACTAAGTCATGATTTGAATAAAAAGTATTTTAAATAAACACGTACCGGACTTGTAATAAGCTTAAATTTTCATGGAATTATACTTAGGAACAGTTATAAAGTCCGAGGGATCGAAGATTTATTAATGTGTGTGTACAATTAAAAAGGATAAGTAAGTAACACTTAGGTCTTGATTTAGTTGTATATTTAGTTCAAAGTTCCTAGACACACTTTTTTTGTTAATGATTTGCCATAATTCGAATGATTGTGTTCAAGATTAAAGTTTCATAAAGTTAGAGCAATTGTCTCATTATCACATTGTGTTATGTGTTTTTATATGTTTTGTTTGCTTGAGGATAAGCAATCATTTAAGTGTGGGGATGTTGATAGTTGCATTTTGCATGATGTTTTAGGGTGTAATCTGGTAAGTATTTAGCGTTAAATTGAGAGTTAAGTATGTGTTCATGTGTTAATTTTGTTCATGTGTTAATTTTGTTAGTTTGTATATTTATGTGTTTTTTATGGGTTAGTATGAATCATTGAGCTTAATTGTTATATTTTTGAGGTACCTTGATGTGTGTGTTAGTGTTGCAGGGTAAACGGGGAAGAACGATGAAGATTTGAAGAGTTTTGGGCTAAAAGACATAGGCTATGATCGTGACAGAGAAGGAAAAGCCAGAAGCAGCCAGGCCACGATCGTGCACTAGGGGCCACAATCGTGATAGAAAGCATCAAGTTAGGCCATAATAGTGCACTTTAGGCTACAATCATGACAGAAAGGATAAATCACCAGCCACGTTTGTGGCAGGTAGGGCCACGATCGTACCCTGCTTTGGGCTGACACAAAAACTCAAAATTTGAATGATTTAGACTGTTTGGACCGCAAGTTGGACCTAGGGTTGATATAGAATAAATAACACACTATAAGACAGTCACCGACAGTCATTAGAGAGTGAAGATAGTCATGCCAAAGGAGTAAAATTCTATCCAATCTGAGAGAGACCTAGAGAGAAATTAAGAGATTGAGAAAGGAGACGAAGGAAGAGAAACATGGAGACATGCTAGACATGAAGTACTTCCCGGAATAGGTGGTTTCTCGTTGTCACCGCTTTGAGATTCCATTCTTGATAGTATTTCCATTTATTTCAGTTTTATTTTTATATAGAATTGAAATAGGTGTTGAGATTCATTATGTGAATGTTGAGTTTACGTTTATACTCATTTTCAGATTTTGGCTCTTGGGATTAATAAATTTTATTCAATTTTGTTTTCTTATTGAGATGATTGTGATTTGAATTATGTTCTTCATAATTTATCAACAAACTGAGAGGGTGAGCCGGGCAAAAATCATCGATTTAGGCTATTGAGAGTTTGGTGAATCGATAGGTAGAGAATTGAGTCAAACCGGTAGAGTCGTGTAACAAGAGATAGAGCATAGATTCTCGGTAGGTTAGTAGGCAATTTTAGAACTAATTTAGGTTTTGGACCAATTGCAGATTGAGAGATCACAATTCCTAAGATTTAAATTAGGGATTACTAATTAGGGTTAAGAATTATAACTCAAGAGAGAGTAATTCACCCTAGGACTGCCTAGAGCTGTTAATTCAGTCATTGCATAATTGGTTAGGTTTTCTTAGTTTCAAATTAAAATTCCCTTTCTCTCCTTTGGTAATTTCTATGTCAATTTTAGGTTGGGCTGTGATTTTTCTATTTTGTTTACTTTCTAACACTTTAATTTCTCATATTGATTATTGATTGATTTAATTTTTGCATTAGTTGTTTAATTAGATTAATTGCAAACTTTGTTGCCTTTAGATTTTAAGACTAGTTCCCTTCCTTGTGGGATCGACACCTTAGGTATTACGTGAACGACCCGTGCACTTGTTGTAATTACTAAGGTTATAATTAGTAAAACTTAGCTCATGTAACCTTGAGCGAATAACTACTAGCTTTATTCATAACTCAAAGGTCAGCAGAATAGTGGTTTATTTAACTAACATTTTTTTATTTTATTTCCTACTTTGTTGTTTAAGCTACTCATTTTTATGAAAAAATACTATTTAAGCTACTTAAGTTGAAAGGCCTCAAATTATGAATAAATGTGACAACCTAGAGGGTGCTAAATTTACACTAGATCCTAATTAAACTGTATATTTATCCAAAGACCCCTAATTCACTAATTTTGCGAATGATTATTCACAACCTAATAGATTATGTTTAGAATTAAATAAAATTTAGTCCATCTAATCCGTTGACACATTTAACCAGTTCACACAATGCAACCTAATAACTATCATACCGTATGCAAAGTCACATAAAAAGTAAAACACATAACCCCTCCCCACACTTGAACAACACATTGTCCTAAATATGAAAAGAGATCAAACAACACATAAAAGAAAAGAAAGAATAGAAATTAGAGTAAACAAAAAATAAAATAAAAATAAGCGTAAAAGAAAAAATAGAATTGAATGTTAATTTGAAAAAGAAAAATTGGTTTAGACACAAATCTCATGGAGATGGAGGTGGTGATGGTGTCAGAGGTGGCAATTGAATGCCCTGAGCCTCAAAATATCTATAGATCTGACGAATATCCCAGCTTTGGTGTCTTTGTGTCTAGGCCATCTCCTTCATCATTCCGGTGTTCTCCGCAAGTGTCTTGTTGGTTTCAGAGATCACATCCAAAACTTCCTTTTAGCCATGCTCTTTTTCCTCTTCCTCGGGCTCTTCACTAGACTCTTCTGCCTGCTGTAGCAGGGATGAGCTTGAACTCTCTTGACTTGCCCTAATCCTGACATATGTCTTTTCGCTGATTTCCCTAAGTTCTATGTTGTAGGAATGAAGGATCTCAGCTCGCCATAAGTGGTGATGGTTTTGAAAGTCAGGTAAGTGGACAGTTAACCCACCACTGTCCATGCCATAATATTCAGCAATTGTCAACACTATATCCCATTCCTAAGTTGTTGCTCCTTTTGTTGATGTGAAAACTAGAATACTGCGGTCTATGCACCACAACATAAAGAGCTCCTTTGTGGAATACTTGTTGGTTTCTGTTTTATCAAAAACTAACTGACATATAAATTTGTGTAGTAACAAGTGTTTGTGGGACCTTATAATGTTGTATAAGCTTTTTTGGCATGAAATTGCTCAATTTTAGTAAGCTCATTCCAATATTGAGAAGGATGAAAATCCTCATGTTAATCAATGATGGAGGATTTGGGGAATCCACACATATCATACATGATCTCTACATTTAATTCATAATCTCTTCCTCTCAACTTAAACCACAATTCCTTAGGGTTCCTAAGGTCATAAGTCATTGAAGTGAGAAATTCCAACATGAGCTCCTGGTAGACAGGAAATTTGAATCGTATAAATTTGGCCCAGTGGATTCTCTCTGCTAAATTTTCTACATTTTCATGTAACTCTAGCCTATTAAGTGTTTCAAAATCAAAGTATTTGGGAACTAGTATCTGTCTAGCAATAAGAGCTCAGAAACAAGTGCCTTCCTCATTTATATAGATTGGGAAGGGCATGCTAAAGTCAGCTACTCTGTTTCTTCTTCTACGTCCCACAATTTGATTTTGTCCTACTTGCTCCCGTCTGGCGGACTATTTAATGCATGAAATAATTTTTGGGAATTGATTAGAATTTGGAAGAAAATTGGAAGTTTGAAATTTTTAGAGAGATGTGAGAGTGTTTGTAAGCTTGAAGTCTAGAGAGATAAAGTGAAAATGAAAGTGAAAATGAAGTGAAGTTAGAATTGAATATATAAATGGTTAAAAGGGTAAAATGGTTAAAATTTCTTAAGGGAATGCATCCTCCCTCTTTATTGCCTAATTGTAGGCCACGATCGTGGCCTACGGATTTCCTATCTTCTTGATTTTTCTTCGTTCATTCTTTCCCAAAATTTTTCAATTTCACTTCTTAATACTTTTATAGCCCCCTTTTCACCTCTCTTTTCTTACTTAATAATTCATCCACTTTATTCCGAAATCCTATTTCTTCTTGATTTTATTCAAAATAAAAATAATCCTAACTACAGAATTCAAACGTTCTAACAAAAACAATAAAAGAAACTAATTTTCCATGAGTTGCCTCCTATGCAGCACTTCTTTTAACATCGGTAGCTCGACTCTCCTTTAAGCTCACGGTGGTTGGAATGAATGATGCAATGGTAGCGCTGTCATTAATCTCAAAGTTTGAACTTTAGCTACCATGCTACAGTTCCCACCTTCCTTGTAATTCTCTTTTCCTTGCCTTTTTCTTCGTGAGCGCTTCTTTCTGAATGCATTCCTAAGATCCTTGATATCCTCCCATTCGTCTCGAGGTTCAGGTTCTTTGCTATTCTTTAGAGGTAAAGTAGATTCGTAATCTTTCTGTGAAATTTGAAAGGTTATTTTCTCTTTTCCTATCCGTAGAGTTAATTCCTCCCCATCAATGTCAATGATGGAACTCACAGTGGCTAGGAACAATCATCCAAGAACTATCGGGGTCTCCACATCTTCTCTAATGTCCAATATGTAGAAGTCTGTGGGAAAGGTATATTTATCAACTTTTACTTGCATATTCTTTATAATCCCCATTGGTTTGTGAACCATTCTTTCAACTGTCTTTACCAAAAACTTAGAAGGTACTAACTGTCTTAACCTCAACTTCAAACTAAAGGTGTAGGGCATCATGTTTATACTCACTCCTAGATCTGCGAATGCCCTGTCTATGATGATTCTATTGATACTGTAGGGAATGAAAAAATCCCCTGAGTCCTCTTTCTTCTATGCGATGTTAGGGTTCTCTTTCGGTGTTTGCTTTTTAACCTTCTTCTTGATGGATTCCTTTAATGTAAGCTCCGTTTATAGTTGGTTTGTCACTTCCTCGACCTTGTTTTGCTCAACCTACTCTAACTTCCTTGCTGCTCTCTTTTCATTTAACTCTCATTAAGCCAAAATAAGGAATGGAAATAAAAGTTGAGTTACCTTAATTGACAAGATAACTGGCTTGCTTGGAAGGTCTTCTTGACCCTTCCCTTTATCTCCTTATTCTTGTACTTGTTCTAGTTCCTCATCTTAGGTCTGACTGATAACGATAAGATGTTCCTTCGGGTTTAACTCGGTGTTGCTTGGAAGGGTTCCAACATTTTGAGTAGACATTGTATTTACTAATTGGCCTACTTGGACTTCTAGATTGTGTATGGATGAGGCATATTTCTTTGTTACTTGCTTAAATTTGCTTTCGAGCCTCCTATTTGATCCACCATGTCTCTGGTCTTATCCAAAATCTTGTCTAACTTCGATTCCATTGAGCTTGTTTTATCTAGTTGAAAGCCTGATTGTTACTAAGGCCTGAACTATCCGGCAGTGTTATTCGTCCAAGAGAAGTTAGGGTGATTATTCCACCTAGGGTTGTAAGTGTTAGAGTAGGGTTTGTTACCCCCTTCTTATCCATATTGTGCCCCCATGTAGTTCACTTCCTCCTAATTGTCTTCCTTCAACAAATAGCAGTCCACGGTTCTCACACTTTAAATGTATGGCCTTCATCGGAGCTGAAGATAACACCTTTATGCTATTGAGCCGTCGTGTCAAATTGCCGATCTTTACTTGAATCTCAGTCATTTGATCGACTACGATAATACCCTTCTGCTCTTTGAAAGTAGCAGGTTACCTACCTCTCTCATTCGTCCATAAACAACTATTGCTCACTATATCCTCTATTAACTCCTTTACTTTATCGACTATCTTTCGCATTAAGGATCCTCCTGAAACTAAGTCGAATATGCTTCTTGTTGGTGGGTTCACTCCATTGAAGAAAGTTTGCAACAGGAACTCCTTCAGTAGGTTACGGTATGGTGTTGATGGTAAAACATATCTATCTATTTTATACTCAAAAAATTGCAAGTGAATGGGTCATGACTTGTAGTTAAAAAGAGCTGATATCGATCCCACAAGGATTGATGCCCAGATACCACTTAATTTAGACAAGACTTTGTTTAAGAAACAAAATTGTTTAATGTAAATAATCTGGAAAATTAAATTGAAATTAAAAGACTAAAACAAAGCAATAGACAAAATCAAAGTGCAGAAAAATTGGAATTCGAGAATCTAAAGACTAGAGATTATGTTTTTTCCCTATTTTGTCTCCCTCCTATTTTATTAATTGAATTATGTCTCACCCTGGATTTCTGAATGTATTAATTACCCTCTCTCAATGTATAACTAATTGTCTCTAATTGAATTAAAGGGAATCAATTAGATGATCTCTCAACCTACCCAATGACTCTACTGATTCAACTAGTTATTAAACTATTTTATAAATGATCAACTGACTTCGTCGAGATCTCTCTTTTAACTAATCAATTGACATGATGATTGCAAGTCTATAGGTCGCTAACTCTCGTTATATCATCCTAAGCAATTAATCTCACTCACTCTTTTGATTTATTGCAAGAACATAAATAAAATCAATAATAATTAAAGACAACTTCATTCAATTCAATAAAATAGGAGTTCTAACAAAATAGTTCAAAAGCGATCCTTAAAACCAAATCAGCCTAACATGGTCTCCATAACATCATCAACATTCAAATAAACCATTTTACAAAGAATAGAAGTAAAGTTGAAAAAAAATTGAATAAGGAAACTCCTTCTCTTCTTTGCCAAAATCTGGAAACCTTGATGTTAATGTGTTATTTTCTTCAATCTTGATGATCCTTGACTTCAATCCTTCCTCAAGGCTCCAAACATGTGTTCTTCACTCAAGGATGGTGTTTCTATAGAAGGTTTTCTTCCCTCCTTCAGATGGAGGATTATTTATGCTTTAATATTCTAAAAATCCTAAGTTTAATGAAGCCTTGTGTATTATCTCGGATTGTAATTCCCATGATCGTGGGAACTAGCCACAGAAAACTTTCTCTTTTCTTTTCCTCTTTGATCTTTAGCTCAATATCTATGTTGGTCAATCTTCCTACCTATATAAAAATATTCAATTCTTACCCTAAATTAACATCAAACGTAAAAGAACAACGATGGAAATCAAATTGAGTGAAAACATACAAAATGAATCCTAAACTATAACAATAATCGACAATTATGCACGAAAATATATGCAAATTACCTAGAAAAACATATAATAATGCACAACTATCGTGTGGGCACTTCCGTTGCAAGTCCTTATATCTTTCCCATGCTTCATAGATGGATTTCCTATTGCCTTGTTGGAAATTATTAATTTACTTAATATTACTGGTGGTCTTGGTCAATGGGAAATACTCGTCTAAGAAGGCACAAACTAACTGATCCCACGTCATAATGTTGGCTGGGCTCAGTGAATGGTACCAAGCCGTTGCTTTGCACTAAGGGTAAAGGGAAACAGTCTAATTGGGACCACATCTTCCGACATCTGATGATATCAAAAGGTATCACAAATCTCGAGGAAATTAACTATGTGCACATTTGGGTCCTTATTAGCCAATCTACAAAATTGTACATTCTGCTGAAGCATATTGAGAAGTGTGGGTTTAATTTCGATCAAGGCTGCTTACACAGGCGGCCTAGCCACTCCTTGGTTCACTGCGTTGAACCTGGCCTCATGAAGTCCATTAGGGTCCTCTGTTTTCGTCCTTGGTTCACTTCGTGGTCCATATTTTGTTGAAACTCCTTGGCCATTGTTGATTTTCTGATCTCATCATCTTCTTCTTGCTAAGCTTTCCTAAGAGTTTGTTTTAGTTGATTAATATATAAATCTGATGTTTCCACTACACGACTTAAATCTCTTTGAATCTTGTGTTCATACAAGAGCATGAATTCTGAAATAAAATGAAAGAAACAAAAACAAAAATTTAAACTAAGCTAACACCTTAAACTATAAAACTATAAAACTAACACCTTAAACTAACTCCTTGGCCATTGTTGCTTCCCTAGCAATAGTGCCAAAAACTTGATCGACGGTTTACGTATGCTAAATTTTAATATTTATAACCTCGATAATACTGTAAGCACATTGGTCGTCCGTATAGTACCTAAGATATTGATCCCACGAGGAGGAGTAATTTAATCATAAAATCTAAGGCTTGACTCAAATTCGCAATAAATCAAAATAACAAACTAATGCAGAGAATTAATCAATCAAGCAATCAATCTCAAGAATTCAATTCAGAAATTATAAAGAGCATAGCAAATTGCATAACCCAATCAAGAATCAACCTAGGAACTACCAATTGAGAGAAAGGGGGTTTTAATTTGACTTTAACAAAAATCTAATTGATTATGAAATTATCGAATTATCGGGTCTAGACGGTCCTAGGGTGGGTTACTTTCTCTTGATTTATTATCTTAATCCTAATTAATAATTCCTAATTTTATCATGGAATTGTAATCTCTTGATTCACAATTTACCCAAAACCTAATTTAGTTCTGAAATTGTCTAATAACCTACTAAAACCTATGCACGATCTCTCACTACATAAATTTAACGGTTTGATTTAATTCATTATCTATCAAACTACGTAACTCTCATTAGCCTAATTTGATAGTATTCACTTAGTTTATCCTCTCAGTTTGTTACCGAATTATTAAGAACAGAAATTGAATCATAAGTAACTCAATAAAATCGCAATAAATCAAATTTCATTAATATCAAAGACAAATCCCAAAGGTGAGTTTAGACAATATCCTCAACATTAAACAATTTATCATCTATGGCTATCTCAAATTCTATACAATTGTAGGAATGAAATTGTAACATCCTGTTCTCATACAAAGAGTTAAAGCCCTAGATTTCTTTAATTGAGAAATAGCCATGAGAGAGTAGGCAAATGGATTTCATGTTCATGCATAATATCAGTATACACATTCATGTACATGCACTCATTTGACCTTTTCCAATTATAATTGATATTTAATGTGATTATAATGTGAATTGTGGATTATGTGTCTTAAAAAGTTGCATTGGTGAATTTTATTAGTGATTTAGAATTTTTGGTGAAATTTGAATTTTTTTTGAAATTTTGGGTATTTTTGGACTAGGAAAAATGCCAAGTGGCAATACAATAGATGAATAGTAACAGAAATAAGTGTCATATGGAAGTAGAAATTTTGATGAATGACATTAGGATTTAATGACATATGTCATTGAAAATCAGGACTCGATTAGAATAGAAATTGGAATCAAATAGACTAGTTATTAAAGAAGGGACAAATGGAACCATGAGAAAGTGACATGTGGCAAGTGACAAGCCACACCAATTATATCCCATGATTTTGTCAAATGAAAGACGAACTCTCATTTGATCTTTCATTTGTTAATTGCTCCTCTCTTTGTAAGTGCTTCTCTTCTTCATTTTCTTCACCTTTCTCTCCTTCTCATGACACTCTCTTCTTTAAGCATCAAAGTTGAACCTTGCTTTCTTCCATCACTAGCTACTTCAAAGTTCTTTCTATCTTTTCTTTTTGATAAGAAACCCACCTATTCTACCTTGGCAAGATGATGATCATGGGATGCATGGGAGAAGCTAGGGTTAAGTGAGATTTTGAAGATCTTGAAGTAAGGAAGTGAGTATAAAGCATTACTCTTCTTTATTTGTTGAATAAAGCACGTATGATGATAGTTTATTGGTAAATGACCATGATAGAGGAGTTGAAAAATGTGTCACGTTGATGTTGAAATAAATAGGTGTTTATTCTATTTTAATGTATAAATGGCATTTATGAGTTGTTTTAAGGGAGGATTGATGTTTTAGAAATGGAATGAAGGTGATAACGGAGTAAAACATATGTGCAGAAAATTGATGATGAAAGTATATGTATAAATGTTATATTTTGGTGTTAATGATCAATCATAGAATATGTTTTGGATGTAATTGATATTGAGCTGAAGTGGAAGTAGTAATGAAGGGGAAATAATGAGGACATGAGCTAAAAATGATAGGCTAAGCAAATGAGATTGAACTAGGATGAAAATGTAGTTAAATGTGTGTTGGAATATTTTAGATGGAGTGGTTTCACTAAACATGCATCTGTATTTTAGCTATATCTTGACCTATAGATATCTAAATGCGATTATTTTTAATTAAGATTAAAATAAAGACGTATGGATACATTTTTCATGAAGGAATATAATTTTAATTCGGTCTTTAAGGGTTTTTAAATTTGGCTTGAAGTTGAGAACTTTAGGCTGACATGGTATAAGAATAGTCTGTATTATTTTCGTTATAAATTATAGAATACTGAACCAAAATTTATGAATTTGATGTCATTAGAACCTTAGGACATAGAGGAAAAATTATTTATGGAATTTTTTATCTAAATACCTAATTTTCTAGGTCATAATGGTCATACAAAACTGACCTAAAAATCTGTCTTGAAAAAAATGGAAAACTGCAGAATAAAGGGGAGATTAGTTTCTATCACAATTGTGGCCACAATCGTGGCTAGTGATTTTTCATGGTAATGTTTGGATTATGCAATGATTGAACCAATTAAGGATGAGATATATATCTATGATGCTTTTGGAGTTAATTGGGGCTTATAATGAACATAATTTGATGTGGGAAAAGTTGGTTCAATGAGTGATAAGTTTTGATTGATCTTGATGTTATACTTTAAGGAAAAGGATGTTGATGAAAAATGCATCTAAAAGTGAAATGTTTAGTGTGTTAAATGAGGACATAACATAGTGAATGAATTATTTGATGCTTTATGAATGAGATATGTTATGAAAAAATGGTAGGATTGCATGAATGATGGGATTTGGTTGAATGTGATAAATCAAATGTTTATAGGTTGAGAGTTTAATGAAATCAAATTGGTATTTGAATTAGTTTGGAATGATTTTGTATTAGAGGTAGTGAATTTGGGGAAATTTGGTGTGAAATTGATGTTAAGATATGTGTTGAATTTGGATGAATGGAGGAGGAACATTTCAGTGCACAATCGTGGCTCTCACCCTACGATCGTGACTTAGTAGAAAATGTTTCTGTCATGATCGTGGCAGGACTCCCATGATCGTGGCCTGGCCAGAAAATGTTTCTGTCACGATCATAGTAGGGACATCACGATCGTGGCCAGGCCCATGGAGAAAAAGAGTTTTCTTTTGAGTAAAGTTTGAACCAACCAATGCTAGGGTGTTTCCATATGAGGTAATTAGGTTTAAAAGAGATCTTAATTTAACCTAGATGATGATGAATGAGGTGAGTAAGGTGAGTAAAGTGCATTGGTATTAAAGAATAATTGAAAGATGTCATTAAATGATAATGAGATGTGAATAAAGGAAACATACATGGGATTGTCAATATGAGCATGCATTATACATTACACATATACATATGTGTATAATTGAATGTTTATATGACGTTCAATTAGTAATGTGTGTACAATATATATGTTGTATGAAATTGTTATACTGGATTTAGCATCTCCATCCAGACGTTTCCAGATCATGGAAGCAAATGCTAATATGGAGCGTATTGTGAGTCGACTAGATGGTCTCATTTTCATTGTTTATTCTGTTTTAAAATTTTTGTATTGAATTACTACTAAATGTGAATGTGATTGATACAATTCCAAACATTAATAGTCCGTGGAGTTTGATAAATGTGAGAATATAGGAAGTGCTCATTGTATATGAATTGGACTGAAATAAGTGATTTTCAAACAATCACTGTGAATGTGAATGTGAAAAATTGAGCACTAGTGATTGTTTGAAAATATGTGAATGTAGTGCATTTCATAACATAAATGCATGATAGATAAAGGTTGTTGTGACTAGAGTAGCCATCAAAAAAGAACTTAAAGCTTAGAATGTGGTAAGAGCCTCTGGCTCACTATGTAAAACGAGCCCTGTATCCCCAACAGATAAGGAGCAATTGATAATGAGCCTAGTATCCATAATGGATACTCGGGATAGTTATAGGCACTCGGTCACAATAATAACAATTGAAAGTGAGTCTCATGAACATTGCATATGTATGTGATAAGTATGATTATATGACTAAAATGAAATGTTTGAATTATTTCTAAATGTGAAACATAACTTAAGTGAATATGAAGTGTATGTGATTCAACATGTTGATTAGTGAAATGATGTAAATTACGTGATTACATAAATTGATGTGTTATGTATTTGAGTGAACCATCGAGTATTGTCCACTCACTGAGTTCACAAAACTCAACCTAATTTGCAACATATTTTTCAGGCTCAGAGGAGACACCCAGTTAAGTTAACTAAAGTCTAACCACTACTTTTGAGTAAGAGATAAAGGTCAGGATCAGTTCGCATCTGCATATGTATTTTCTATTTTTTTTTGTATTAAAGAATGTATTTTGCAAATATTGTATAATGTTTATGTGAATTGTAAAGTGTAATGATTGAAAGCATTTTGATAAAAATGAAATGATCCAATTAAGAATTGATTTGTTCTCGATATGTGTATAAATGATATGGGCCTTGATTGAACATGTTATTCTTTTTGATTTATTTAAAATGTATTTGTTGCGTGTGATGTGAGAAAAACTTGTACTGAGTTTGACTAACCGTTCTTGTGTTCTACCCTCGTTGAGTGTGTTTTCGAATACCTATGGTATCTTTGGGAATATGCCTTATAGGAGCGGGGTGCTACAGAAGTAAACCAGAAATAGTTCGGAATGGATGATGATGGAGGTAGTGACGGCAAGAAACCACCTGTTCTAGGAAATACTTTGCGTCAAGCTTCTTCTCCTTGTCTCTCTTCATTTGTCGCGTTCCTAAAATCTCTCGATAAGCTCTCTATTCAGAATTTGGCTGATGGAAAAAGCTCCTCTCTTCTGTTCTTATTGGTCCTTAAATACTTTGGAAGCCCCAGGGTTGATTCGAGGTTGAATGGTCCAAAATGTTCCTCGAAACTTTACGTTTTCACATGTTTTCGTGTCTGCCAGATGCAGGCCACGATTGTGGGACGTTTAACCCTTTATGTCAAGATTGTGGCTCAAGTGCCATGATTGTGGCCTGGTTTTAGCCTCTCTATCATGATTGTGACCAAAATGCCACGATTGTAGCCTAGATCCTGGTAGCTCACATCTTTTTGTCATGATTGTGGCCTATTGTGCCATGATCGTGGGCCGTGATTTTAGCCCGAAACTCTTTGAAATTTCTCCGTTCCTTGCCATTGACCCTGAAACACTAACAAATACATCAAGGTATGTTAAAAACATAACATTTAAGCTCAAAGACTTATACTAACCCATAAAAACACTTAAACATATAAACTAACACATTTAAAACCTAAATACACACTCAACACTAACATTAACACTAAATAACTAACAAATTGAACCCTAAAACATAATGCAAATCACAACTATCAACTACCAAAAATATCTGAGACTTTACAACTCTTTAACAACATGTTCTACATGAAATGAGGAACTTAATAAAAATATTCTAACTAAACTCCTTAGTATCAGCTGATCGGACCTTTGAGCCATTCTTGATTCCTAAAATTTAACTGAACTAGCCTTCTACTAGTTTGCCTTAGGACCTAAGCCGTCCTCGTACTTGAAAATTAACATTTGCAATTTTAATGAGTTCTGTGAATTTAGTGAGTGAACCATCCTCGATGTGCTCACTCATATCAGAACATAAAGACAATTTATAATGCAATTCACAGACAAATCATATCATCAAATATTGAATTATCACTTCACATTTGGTCATGCTTCAACAAATACAATTTGTGTACACTATTTCACATTTCTATTTCAGAATAGTCCAAAGTCATTCATTTAATAAATATCAAATTGTATATGCAAATACACATGTGACTCCACTTGCATTGTTACTTTGTTGTGGCCGAGTACCTTTTTACTATGCTGTGTCCATTATGGATACTAGGCTCATTAAATACAGAGCCTGTGGCTCTTTATGTGCATTTATGAGCTTTAAGTTCTTTTTCACTGGTCATTTTGGTTACAACTCCTTTATCTAATCATACATATCAATACGATGAAATGCATAATTTCTCAATATATGCAATCAATCACTTTTATTCATTACATTCACATATTCATCGAATCTAATTCCAACATTCAACATTTTGTTGAGTACACAAATTTTTCTTGATTCACATTTAATTAGGAACACTCGTAATGCAATCTCAATTATCAAACTCCTCGGACTATAAATGTCCAAAATTATCTCAATCACATCAATAACAGTTCAATAGCTGAAATTTAAATAGAATAAATCAATTGCAGTGAGTAAACATCTAGGTTGACTTATAGTAAGCTCCAGATAAGCTATTACCTCGACGAACTGGCAATGTTTGGATGATGGCATTCAACTTGAATGTCTAATGTCATGCAACACACACACATTTTACATGTTCCTAAGTTCATCATTCATATAAGTATTCAATCACACACACACACACACACACACACACACACACACACACACACACACACACAGACACACACACACACACACACACAGACACACACACACACAGACACAGACAGACAGACAGACAGACACACACATATATGTCATGATCAATGCATGCTCAATTGACTTTCCCCGAGTATGTATCCTTAAACACAAGTCATGATCATTCAAACATTATAATCATATATGTATAGTTTGCACTCCGGCTTATACCTCAAGGAAATTTGATTATTCTAAATTCATTAATCATACATTTACCAATCCTTTTCTAGCATCAAAAAGTCACATAATATCCCAATTTTCATTCATTCGTACCTAATACACCTTATTTATTCCTTTGGATCACAATTGCATTCCTAAGAACACCTTCATTCCTATAACAACTCCAAATTTCGAGATTTTAGACAAATTGATATAAACAATCCATTCCTTAAGTTATAACCTCAATTAACAACCTAATCATATCAAACACTTCAACCAACTAATCAAGCATCAAACTAGGTTCATTTTAAGCCTCAATTAAGTCTAAACGCACCAAAGTAAAGTAACTTATCATTAGTTGATTCAATGATCCATAAAAGAGAAGAGTTCATGTCCAATGCCTTTCCTACGATCGTAGAGGCATTCCCACTATCATGGGTTATGTCATCCTAAAAGTTCTTCACCCTTTTCCTTCAAAATTTTCCAGATTTTAACCCTTTCTTACAAAACTCAAAACATCTTATACATAATTCATCATTTCTACTTCAATTCCTTATCAAAATCACCTCAATTCCAACTCAAAATCATCCATATAACAATACATAAACTATTATTGATCATTTACACCAAAAAAAAACATAACATAAACATATACATTTATTCATCAACATTCCAACACACTTCATACACCATTAACACCATATCCCTAAACAATCATCATAAATATTTCTATTAAAACAAGCCATGAAGAACATTATTTAACTTACTTGTTCAACTACAAAGCTTTTTAAAACATCATGTAAACCTAGCTTCTCAAGCTTACACGATCATCACCATTCTAAGGTGGAACAGGTTAGGTTTTTATCAACAAGAAGACATAATAAAATTTGATGGAGTGGCATGATGTTGATTTTTTGCAAAGCTCAAAATCGTGAGTGTGAGGAGTGACTGTTGAAATTTGAGAGAAGAAAGAAGAAGAAAAGAGCTTGTAACAAAAATGAAAGACGAAGAAATGGTATTCAATGTGTATATAGGTGTGTGGCAAGTGTTGTAACACTTGTCACTTGCCACTTGCCACATGTCTTCTACTCATGGTTCCAATTGTCTTTTAATAACTAGTCCACTTGTCTCTCAAGTCGATGCCATTTGTCACCCAATTATTTAATGCAATGTGTCACTTATTTCTACAACCATTTGTCAACTTGTCTTACCACTTGGCATTTTTTCTAGTAAAAGTACACATAAATTTATAAATCTCCCAATTGTGACAATTAATTTCAACTTACTAATTATAATTCAACAAATCAAAATTTAAAACATAACAATTCCTAATTCACATCATAACCATTTAAAACCTTTTATACCCTAGAATATGTCAATTGAGTGCGTAAACAATCTTTGTAATGTGCACAAAATCATAATTCATGTATGTATGCTAATGATATGTATGTGAATGAAATGAATTTCCTACTTTTTCAATGATATTGCTAATGTACAATGGTATAGGATCCTATGTCCTAACCCTTAGAATAGAAAATAGGCTATCACAATTCCCACCTTAAGAAATTTCATCCTCGAAATTCTTACCTGATTGATCAAACATATGGGGGTATTGTTTCTTCATATTCTCCTTAGTTTCTCAAGTAACTTTTTCACTCAAATGATTCCTCTAAAGGACTTTAACTAATGGAATCACTCAGTTTCTCAATTGCTTAGTCTAATAAGCTAATATTTTAATCGATTCCTTAATATAACTCAAATTACTTGTAATTTTAGCTTTCTATGCTAGTAACACATGTGTCAGATTTGATCGATATCTCCTGAGCATACTAATATGAAACACATTATGGATCTGAGCCATCTCTGTAGATAAGGCTAACTTTTAAGCCAATGATCCTATTCTCTCAATGATCTCATATGGACTAACGTATCTAAGGCTTAACTTACCCTTTTTAACGAACCTCAATACTCCTCGCCAAGGTGATACTCTCAAAAACATCTTATCTCCTATTTAATACTCCATATCTCTCCTATACAGATCCACATAACTCTTCTATCTTGAGCTACTTTAATTCTACTACGATTCAATTTAACTTCATCAATAATGTCTTGAATTAGTTTTGGGAATTCAACAATCCTTAGCCCCTCTTTATCCCAATATAAAGGCAAATGACAATTTCTTCCATACGCCTTATATAGAGCCATACCGATACTGCTATGATGGTGATTGTTGTATCCAAAATCAATCAGAGCTACATATTAATCCTATGCTCCTTAGAATTCTAAAAAAAAACTTTGAGTATATCCTCAACAGTCTTAATAGTGCTCACACTTTGTACTTCTGTTTAAGGATGAAAAGTTGTAATAAAGTTCATCCTTGTACTAAAAGTTGTTCGCAAACTACCAAAAAATCTTGAAGCAAATCTGGGGTCTCGATCTGATACAATAGACACTGGGACCCCATGTAACCTTATTATCTCATTTACATACCTCCGAGCTAACAGATCAAGTGTATTATTCTCTCTCAAAGGTAAAAAATGAGTCGACTTTGTCAATAGGTCAATGATCACCTATATGGCATCATGTTAGCTTAGAGTTCTCAGTAAACCCATAATAAAATCCATAGTAATCTTCTCCCATTTCCACTCCAGAATAGGCAATGACTATAACTTCCTAACCGAAGCCTGATGCTCTGCCTTTATCTATTGGCATTTTAAGCAATTAGCAACATACTCAGCCACTTGCTTTATCATCCCTGGCCACAAAAAATGTTGTTTTAGAGTATTGTACATCTTGGTAGTATCAAGATGTATAACATAAGCTGATATGTGTACTTTATCCAAAATCTCTTTTCTCAAATCATCAATAATAGGTACACACAATCTCTGCTTCAACCATAATGTATCATCCCTCAATTCAAACTCAGAACTCAGATTCTTTTTCAACATCCATCAATTCAAACTCAGAACTCAGATTCTTTTTCAACTTCTCAATAATTTTCACAAATTCTGAATCTTTGCTTTTAGCTTTTGTGATCTTTTCATATAACATCACTCTAAGCTTCATTGTAGCTAACATTTCCTCATTCTGTCCCAAATTCAGTTCAACATTTAGTGCTCTTAGTTGAACTAGGTTTGGTAACCTCGATGTTTAAATTTGAGCCACACTACCGTTAGATTTCCTAGTTAATGCATCAGCTACAACATTAGCTATACCAAGATGGTACTCAATTGTGTAATCATAATTCTTAAGTAATTCAATCCATCGCCTTCATCTTATATTCAACTCCTTTTAAATCAACAAATATCTCAAATTTCTATGATCTTGAATATCTGAAATGTTTCATCATACAGATAATGTCTCCAAATCATGAACTGAATAGCTAAACTCATGAGACCTTAACTGTCTTGAAGCATATGTGATCACTTTACTATACTACATCAGAACACATCCTAACCCCTAGTGTGAAGCATCACTATACACTATATATCCTCTAGATCCAGTTGGAATAACTAGCATCAGTGATGTCGTTAATCGATGTTTTAATTCCTTAAAACTTCTCTGACATTCATTAGTCCATCTGAAAGGTATGTTCTTCCTCAAAAGTTTTGTCAAAGAAGCTGAGATCAATGAAAACCCCCCCAACAAACCTCCTGTAGTATCCTACTAGTCCAAGAAAACTCTAAATCTTGGACACATTTCTCGGAGCTTCCCACTTCATCACTGCTTTAACTTTCTTTGGGTCTACTAAGAATACTACTTGATTAAGCCAAAATTCACACTTACTGAAGTTGACATACAATTGCTTCTCTCTTATTATCTGTAAGACTAGCCTCAAATTCTCAGAATGTTCCTCTCTACTTTTCAAATACACCAAAATATCATCTATGAATACATTCACAAAATGATCTAGATAAGGTTGCAATACCTTATTTATCAAAGCCATAAAAGCTTTCGGAGCATTTGTCAACCTAAAGGCATCACCAAAAACTCAAAATGCCCATATCTGTCCTGAATGCAGTCTTTAGTACATCAGCCTCTGTTAATACCCTGATCTCAAATCCAAGTTAGTGAACATCTGAGCTCCTTATAGCTGATCAAGTAAATCGTTTATCCTTGGTAAAGGATACTTGTTCTTTACTGTCACCCGATTCAATTGTCTATAATCAATACACAATCTTAAGGTCCCATCTTTCTTCTTCATAAATAAAACTGGGGCTCCCCAAGGTGACATACTAGGTCTGATAAAACTATTATCTAACAGCTCCTACAACTGAGCCTTAAGTTCCTTAAGTTCCACATGTGTCATCCTATACGGAGGAATATATATAAGAGCAGTACCTGGAACTAAGTCGAAAGTGAACTTTATTTCCCTATCTGGTGGTAAATTAGATAATTCAGTGGGAAACACATCTAGTAAAACCCTAATAATAGGAATATCTTGTATTATCTGCTCAGTCCGGGCATTAGTCACATAGGCCAGATAAGCTTCACATCTACCTCGAATCAATCTTAAAGCACTTATATCTGGCTGGCACTGCTTAACTAAAAAATTAATCTGGGTGGCACTACTTGACTAACACCTCAAATATTACTCTCGGTTGATTAGGAGATTTAAGAATCACCTCTTTAGTGTAGCAGTTCATCATAGCCCTAAGAGCAGTAAGCTAATCCATATTGATCGCAAGGTTACACATGCTAAGTTTTAATATTTATTAAACTTGGTAAAATTTTCAAGCATATAGGTTGTTTGCGTAGTACCTAAGGTATCAATCCCACGAGGAGGGCTAAACTAGTCTTAAAATCTAAGGTTGTACTAAACTACAATAATTCAAAATAAATAAACTAATGCAGAAAATAAACTAATCAAACAATTAATTTCAAGATTTAGGCTGCATAAATCTAAATAAGATAACTAGTTACACAAACCAATCCCACACTAACCTAGAAACTATTAAGTGAGAGAAAGGGGGTTTTTAATTTGAGATTAACGAAAACCTAATCAATTGTGTAATTATCAAATTAATGGGTCTAGATGGTCCTAAGGTGAATTACTCTTTCTCTAGTTATAATTCTTAACCATAATCGATAATCCCTAATTAAAATTATGGAATTGTAATCTCTCGACTCGCAATTCCCAAAACCTAAATTAGTTCTAAATTGTGTAATAACTTATCAGGAACTTATGCTTGATCTCTTGTTAAACGTTTCTACCGATTTGATTCAATTCTCTACCTATCAAATCACCTAAATCTCGTTAGCCCAATTTGATTATTTTCACTCGGCTCACCCTCTCAGTTTATTGCCAAGTTATTAAGAGCATAATTAAATCACAATTGAATCGATAAAAACACAATCAATCAAACTCTATTAGTCTCAAAATCAAAATCCTAAACGTAAGTATAAACAACAACTCAACATTTCCCACGACCAATTCTCAACACCTATTTCAATTCTATACATGAATAAAATTGAAATAACCAAAAAATATGCCAGGAACAGAATTGTGGAGGCAGCGACACTGGGAAACCACCTGTTCTGGGAAGTACTTCGCATCAAGATTCTTCTCCGTATTTCTCTTCCTTTGTCTCCTTCCTCAATCTCTCAATTTCTCTCTAGGTTTTTCCAAAATTGGATAACGAGAAAGCTCTCCTTTTTAAACTCTCCAAGGCTACTGCATCTGTCTCATAATGATGTATTTATACTTTGGACACTTTAGGCTAAAGTTGGGGTCAAAACAGTCCGAAAAATCTTACAAAATTTAAGTTTTAAATTTAGTCCGACGCCACAGTCGTCACCAACACCTAAAACTTTCTGTCACAATCGTGGTTCAATGTGCATGATCATGGCCTGAATGGAAGCTCTCTATCATAACTGTGCCTCCAAGTGTACGATCGTGGCCTGGCTACTCTGGCTCATCCTTCTTTGTCACGATCATCGCCTGCTGTGCCACGATTGTGAGCTATGTTTATGGCCTAAAAACTCCTTGTAACTTCTTCGTTCTTTGCCATTTACATTAAAACACTAGCAAACACATTAAGGTACCTAAAAAATATAACAATTAAGCTCAAAGACTCGTACTAACCCATAAAAACACTTAAACACATAAACTAATGCAATTAACACCTAAATACACACTCAACACCCAAATTCATACTAAATACATAACAAATTAAACCTAAAACATAATGCAAATGACAACTATCAACATCCCTACACGTAATCTTTTGTTTGTCCTTAAGCAATAAAGCACAAACACAATAAACACAACAAACAAGAAGCAGACAATGCAAAAATGTGACAATGGCTTCAACTTCGTGAAATAAATTTAATCTTGAGCACAATCTGACAAGTTATTTCTAATTATTAACTTGCAAAATTTATGTCTAAGGACTTTGAACTAAATATACAAGTTAACTGGGATGTAAGTGCTAATTTAATTGCCCTTTCAATTGCATACACACATTAATAATTCTTTGGTCCTTCAAACTCTGCAACTATTCCTAAGTACAGTTTCATGAAAATTCAAGCTTATTACAACTCTGGTAGGTTTTTTATTAAGAACACACCTTTTTTTAATTTAATTTTAAACCACGGACTTAGTCTTTTACTTGGAGGTAAACATTGATGATGAATGTTGATCCGGTTACTCGACTAAGTCATTTATTATTAGCTTAGTTGAAACGTCATTATAGCCTTTTGATCCGAAGGCACACATTTGTGATGCGTGTCGATTTGGTTACTTAGCTATTATCACATTTTTAACTCGCTACTAGCTCTATTCATAACCTGAAGGTTAGTATAATAGTAATTTATTAACAAAACACATTTTTTTCTTACCTACTTTATTATTTTTAGCTATTTGTTTTTAATGGAAAAGTACTAGTTAAGCTACTTAAGTTAAAGGGCCTCAAATTATGAATTAATTTGACACCCTATAGGGTGCTAAATTTATACTAAATCCTAATTAAGCTGTATATTTATCCAAAAACCCCAATTCACTAATTTTGTGAGCCAATGATTATTCACAACCTACTAGACTATGTTCAAAATTAAACAAATTTCACTCATCTAAGCCATTGACACATTCAAACAATTTGCATAATGCAACTTAATAACATATAGTATGCAAAATCACATTCAAAAGCAAAAACATAATCCCTCCCCACAGTTGAACAACACATTGTCCTCAACGTGATAAGGAGGCAAACACAAGCATATAAAACAAAAGAACAGACAAAATTTAAAGTAAACAGAAATAAATAAAAAATAACATAAAAACAAAATAGAACTGAAGGCTAATTTTGAAAAGAAAGATTGGGTTAAGTATAAATCCTATGGACTGATGGATCCGTCGAATATCCTAGCTCTGGCGTCATTGTGTTTGCGCCATCTCTGCAAGTGTCTTGTTAGTCTCAATGATTGCATCCAAAACCTTATTCCAACCTTGTTCTTCTTCCTCTTTTTCCTCAGATTCTTCACTAGTGGATACCTCTTATGCCTACCGAAGTGGTGCTAAGCTCGAGCTTGCCTGACTGCCCCTAATCTGAACATGTGTCTTTTAGCTAATGTCTCTCAGTTCCATCTTTGTGGAATGAATGATCTCAACCAGAAATAAGTGATGATAGTTGAGGAAGTTAGGGAGGTGAACTATTAATCCCCTCCATTCTACACCAAAATGTTTCGTAATGGAAGACACTATGTATCCCATTTCGAGATGGTTGCTCTGCTTGGACGGAGTTACAGCAATGGAATTCAACATATGCGTAGATGTACAGACTAGAATACTGTGTTCCATGCACCACAACATAAAGAGTTCCTTGGTGGAACACTTATTGGTTTCGGTCTTGTCAAGAACCAATTAACACATAAATTTATGTAGCAACAAGTGATCATGGGATCGTATGATGTTGTTGTGAGCATTGTTTCCATATAATTGCTCAATTCCAGTAAGTTCATGCCAATATTAGGAAGGATGAAAGTCTTCATAATGGTCGATGATGGAGGATTCGGGGAATTTGCACATCTCACACATAATTTCAACATTCAATTCATATGCTCGTATTCCTAATCTAAACCACATTTCTTTTATATTATTGGGGTTAAAAGTCAAGGAAGTGAAGAATTCTAGGGTAAGCTCCTCATAAATAGGAAATTGAAAACGTATAAATTGAGCTCATTGGATCCTCTCAGTTAGGTTCTCTACTCACTCACACAATTCTAGCCTATTTAGGGTGTCAAAATCAAAGTACTTTGGGATTATAATTTTTCTAATACAAAGGGATAAAAAATGAGTACCTTCCTCTTCTGTATATAATAGGAAGGGTGTGCCGTAGTCTGACGCTCAGTTCCGTCTCCCCTGTCCCATAACTTGTTGTCGTCCATATGGTTCTCGGCAGGTTGATTATTTAATGTTGTTATAATTGGGTAGAAATTGGGAAGAATTTAGATGTTGAAAAAGTTTAGAGAGATGTAAGAGTGTTTGGATGCTTAATTTCTAGATAGATAAAGTGAAAATGAAGGTGAAGTGAAAGTGAAGTTAGAATTGAATATATAGGTGGTAAAAAGGGCAAAATGGTAAAGTTGTTTTAAAAATTTTCGCGCCCTTCCCTTTTGTTGCATAGTTGCAAGCCACAATCACGGCCTACTTTGCCACGTTCGTGGCATGTGGCTTACCACTTAGCGCATGTTCAATCGCAGGCCACGACCGTGGCCTAGCGGCTCTACACTCACTCCAAATTCCTTCTTTGTTCTTTCTCCAATTTGTTTCAATTCCACTACTTGATTCTTTTGTGTCCCTTTTCATCTTTCCTTTCATGCTTGCACGATCATCAACATAGTTTTGAATTCCAATTCCATTTCTCTTTTATTCAAACAAAAATGAACCTAACTATAAAATTTCAAATGTTCTAACAAAATTAACAGTGAAAATATTTTTTTTCCATAAATTACCTCCCATGCAACGCTTCTTTTAACGTCAGTAGCCCGACACTCCTTTAAGCTCACAGTGGTTGGAATGAATGGTTCAATGGTAGTGTCTTCATTAATCTCAAAGTTTGAACCTGAGCTATCATGTTACATTCCCCACCTTCCTTGTAATTTTCCTTTCCTCGCCTTCTCCTTTGCGAGTGCTTCTTCCTAAAAGCATTCCCAGGATCTTCTATATCCTCCCATTCTCCTTGAGGTTTGGATTCTTTGAGATCCACTCGAGGTGAAGGAGCTTCGTACTCTCTTGTAGTTACCTTAAATGTTAGTTTCTCCTTCCCTATCCTTAAGTTAATTCGTCCCCATCAACATCAACAATTAAGCATGCAGTGGCCAAGATGGTTGTCCAAGAATTATCAGGGTGTCCCTATCTTCGTTGATGTCCAAAATATAGAAGTCTGTGGGAAAGATAATTTTACCAACCTTTACTAGCACATCTTGTATAATTACCATTGGTCTGTGTGATGTTCTATCGGTAGTCTTAACCAAAAACTTAGTGGGCACTAGCTCTCTTAACTCCAATTTTAGACTAAAGGTGTAGGGCATCATATTCATACACGGGCCTAAATCTGTGAACACCCTATCTATAATTTCCTGTTGATACTATAGGGGATGAAAAAGTCCCCTGGGTCCTCTTTCTTTGTAGTTATATTGGAGTTGTCTTCTAGTGGTCATTGCTTAACCTTTTTCTTAATGGACTCCTGTAATTTGAGCTTTATTTGTACTAGTTCTGTCACATCCTCGACCTTATTTTGCTCAATCTATTGTAATTTTTCTACATATAACTCTTGCTGTTGTACAATAGGGAATGGAAATATATGTTAAGTTGCATTGAGTGATTCGATAATAGGCTCAGTCAAAAGGTTTTCTTTAACCACTTGACCTTCTTCTTTATCTTCTACCTTTCCCAGTTCCTTGTCCTAAGTTTGACTAATGACCATGATTCATTACTTCAGATTGGACTCGGTGTTGCTTGGAAGAGTTCCAGCATTTTGAGTCGATATTGCCTCCGTTAACTGGTCAACTTGGACTTCTATATTGTGTATAGATGAGGTATGATTCTTCATTACTTGCTCAAATTTGCTCTCATGCCTCCTATATGCTTCCTCTATGCCTCTGGTCTTATCTAAAATTCTGTCCAACTTTGACTCCATCGAGCTTGCTTTATCTTGTTGAAAGCTCAATTGCCCCAGAGTTCTAAACTATCCTCCATTGTTGGTTTTTAACCAGTAAAAGCTAGGATGATTCTTCCACCCAGGGTTGTAAGTGTTGGAGTAGGGATTGTTTCCCCCTCCTTGTCCGAACTGCGCTCCCATAAAGTTTGCTTGCTCCTAGTTATCTTCTCTCATCAAGTAGCAGTCTACAGTATCATGGTTTGTCTGGCCACAGAGCTCACACTTCCCTTGTGCAGCCTTCACCTAGACTGATGATAATGCCTTCATGTTGCTTAGTTGTCGCGTCAAATTGTAGATCTTCGTTTGCATCTCTGTCATCTGGTGAACTGCAATGATCCCCTTTTGCTCTCTAAAGGTCGTTGGCTGCCTCCCTCGCTCACTCGTCCATAGGTAGATATTGTTGGCCATCTCCTCAATCAACTTCTCTACTTCATCAACCGTCTTTCGCATTAAAGATCCTGCTGATGCTACATCTATGGTGCCTCTGGTAGGTGGGTTTAATCCATTATAGAAAGTTTGCAAAAGGAACTCATTCATTAGGTTGTGGTGTGGGCACTTCCTTTGTAGGTCCTTATATCTCTCTCCCACGCTTTATAAATTGACTCCCCATCACCTTGTTGGAAATTAGTTATTTCCTTTATTATCGTTGTGGTCTTTGTCAATGGGAAGTATTTTTCTAAAAAGGCATGCACAAGCTGCTCCTACATCGTGATGTTGGCAAGGCTCAGTGAATGATACCTTCGCTCTATCTTTAAGTGTGAAAGGGAATAGCCTAATCCTAACAGTGTCCTACAACATCTGGTAATACCAAAAAGTATCATAGATCTTGAGGAAATTCGCGATATGCATGTTTGAATCCTCATTCGTCAATCCATGAAATTGGATATTTTGTTGAAGATGTTTAGGAGGGCTGGATTAATTTCAAATGAGGTTGCTTGAACAGGGGGCCTAGCCACTCCTTGGTTTGATGGGTTAAACCCTGGCCTCATGAGGTCCATGAGGGTCCTCTGCTGCCATCCTTGATTAGTTTCTTGATCCATATTTCTATGAAATTCCTCGGCAATTTGCGATTTTCCTAACTCTTGATCTTCCTCTCACCGTCCTTTCCTAAGGGTTCGTTCTAGTCGTGTGATATCTAAATCTATTGTTTCTGCTGCATGACTCAAACCTCTCATGACTCTTTTGTAATTGCAAGAGCATGCTTCCTAAAATGAATGAAAAATAAAAACAAAAATTTAAAACTACTCTAACACCTTTAATTGTAGAACTAAATTGGCTTCCCCGAAAACGGTGCCAAAAACTTGATCGCAAGGTTACACACGCTAAGTTTTAACATTTATTAACCTTAGTAAATTCAACAAGCACAGCGTCATTTGTGTAGTATCTACATTCACTCAAATAAAGAGTTTATAGTGATATAATCACTTCTAAATGTTTTATAGAAATTGGTGATTAAATTGGCGCCAGGAGTTTGATGGACTAGCTACCCATCAAGTCTTAACACCAGGATGAGATCTTTTGTATTAATCACCATATAGAGTAAAACGAGAGATCTAGAAGGAAAAACTAATATAAGGGCAAAATCTTTTGTGTGGATGGCTATAATAAGGTTCATAATAGGGTTTGCAATTGGACATCTTATTTGAAATATGTGATCTTATGATATTTAGTAATTCAAGAGTTCCACTAATTGTCTTTAGTGGAATAACATTTGGTTAATAAGCTAGAATTAATTCCAATGAGATTAAATTAATTTTGGGCTTATTGGAGCTTGAATTATCTAAGTCCAATAAGAGTCCCCACTTGGCTTCAAGGAAGGTTATCAAACAAAGTAAGAAATATAAGTGAAGGTTTTAAAGCCTATGATTGAATGTTGGGCTTGTACTAATTAATGGTTAATTAGAAGCTCAAATGGACATTTAGAAATGGGCTAAACTTTGGTTTAATTTGATTAATTAAATTAAAACAAAATTCTTGAAGAAATGGAAGGTGTAATTTCTATTTTATTAGGGATAAATGTGCAAATGGCAACTCAATGCTAAATATGCAGTTGCACATTTAGCATTGAGTTGCCATTTAGCATTGAATTGCTAAATAAAGATGGTATTTTTCATGCTTTATCATCATTAAATGGAGTAATGATCTTACCATTAAATGGTTTAATGGTTGTCTTTTA
>JANIIA010487279.1:0-15689 GCA_027478495.1 Erythroxylum alaternifolium | reverse complement strand
TTATTAAAATGTGTATTAATTATTCTAATTAAATTATTTGTTTTGAATACTTTACTTTTATGTCTATAATTATTCTTTGATCCCACCACAAATTTTTCTTGCCTAGTCTTTAATTAAATTTAAATGCTATGATTTATTTTATTTCATTGCAATATTTCCAAAATATATATATTTATAATAAATATCAAATAGTGACGCGTAGTCACTATAAAATCCGTACAGGGATCAGGGCCAATATTAACCATCAAGAGGTACGGATTGTAAGGAATTACCCATCTATTATCAACCTCGTGTCTACAAATTTTGACTTTTCGACCATTATCTCTTCGTCTATAACATAGATAACTGTCTTCACTATGAACAGTGAAGGGTGCAAAATTTTTCGGATAATGGTTTTTGCACACACTATTTGTCATAGAAGGACAATCTTTATTTAGAATACCGCAAGGACCATGAATCATATGCTTAATAACAAGAGAATACAAGCGCGAAATTTCTTCTAGATCTGGTATTTTAGCAGATATGATCTGGTCATAAGAATCTAGATTTAGCAATTTAGAATGCTGCTTTAAGTATCAATAATAAATGAGCATGAGGGAATCCACACTTTTGAAACTCAATAACATAAACGTAAGCGGCAATGTCTCTGAAGATTTGTTTTTTTATCAACTCATTTTTAAGAATTTCAAATTTAGCTTTAAAAACTCTAGCCAATAAATCTGGTCTATCTTATGACTTTTCATGAAACTTAAGATTTTCTTGAATCTCTCTCCACATAGGATTGCAAGTTATAGTGAGAAAAATATCTGGCTTGCCATACTTCTTTACTAGAGCCATTGCATCAAGATAACTTCGTTTCATATCCTTTGGACTACAGACAAATGAAGTTGGAAGGATGACTTGACGACCAATTCTATAGCCTTTTGTTTGACTAACAGTAATACTGTCTAAAACACCTTACAATATTTCTGTCCTTATCTCATTTTGTCTTTTTCTATGGAAGATAAGTCTAGATGTTTCAATCTTTATATAAGTTCCCACAACAAACTGTTGGAGTAGCCTTAAGTTATGAAGCAACATAGATTCATCATGTTCTCTTATTTGGAGCCTATAACAATGATATTCTCTGACAGAAACATTACCATCTTCACAGTATTCCTGATCAGCAACTAGTAATTTAACAAATAAATTAAATAAGTAAAATGATAACATAAGAGAAGGCTATAAAAATGAAAAAGGAAAAGACAAACTTGCCTGTGTTTTCTATAGTGAACAATTCAGAAGGATCAGTAAAGGAGTTGAAATTAACATTACATCTTCATCTGAAACGTTGCTTTTGTCTTTTTTCGAAATTAACTGCTTAATTCCACGCTACCATCCAGATTCACCACGAGGAAATAAAATAGGATATTGAAGTGGGTCATAACATGCATAATAAAACTAGATTCTGTAGCTTGTCCCTGAGTGAGTATAGACTTAGATGTGAGGACATTTATCAATCTTTTCATCATTAATTTCAGTCCATATACCAGCTACTTGTGATGCAGTAGGAAGATTATAAACACACTGATCAAGGCCAGGATAACATCTGAAAACAATTGTATAATTCTCAAACGTAGGAATATTCCTAAGGCTTTTGAAGAATTTGGCATAAGGATTATGTTGTAAAATTGTCATAATCAGTTTTAATGTATCTTCACGAACTTTATCACAACTGTTAACCCTTTTTTTCAGTTCCTCATCAGTATAAAAAAAATAGAGTTGGATACCAGATACCTTGTCAGTTGTTGAAGTTAAACTGTCAAGGAAATGATAAACTTGCCCTTGAACACGAAATGTGTAAACACCTTGCTTATTTTTTGTTAGTTCTCGATCATATCTAGCTCCATATGAAGTAAAAGCCACATTATTATTGTATGTACGAACGTTCTTCCTGAAATGTTCTGATTCTTCGTCATTACTCACAAATAATCGCTTTAGATCATACGGCATTTGAGGAGCGACAATGGAAATTTCTCCTGATGAGCAGCAGAATGATGGGGGCTCTAGATGAAATCTTTTTGCATCACAATGTTCACAGTTTGGAACAACACGAAGTTGCAAAGTCTCAACAGATAAATTCTTCAAGCATGTTAACTTTGACGAAGAATGATGACCATTTATCCCTTCAACGATTCAAAGAAAGGTTTATGATTTTGTGCAGTGAAAACACCAATGGAATGAAAAGAGGTGACAATATGTATACCTTGATTTTCCACAGTGATCATTGTGTCAGGTTGGGTTGAAGAGGAAGATTCAACAGGATAATCTACATGATGACATGTGATATTAGATACTTGGACTATTGACTTTGCTTGAAGAGTTTTTTGTTAGTTCAAGAAGGGAATACGTTGCATCGACATTATTAACGTCTGAATTGATAAATTAATTTTTTGCTATTTGATTAGTAGACTAATTGCAAGATTACCGTTAGAAGGTACGCTTTCAATGGTAGATTGGAAAGATTGTTGACTAACTGTTTGTAAACACGAAAGCAACGTCGTGTTTTGTTTTTTTGCAGCACGAGCTTCTCTAAGTCGTCGCAGGAGTTCCTTTTTTTTATTTTCTGGCATTTCAGCATACTTTTTACGTCTTTTGGCATTTCTATCCATTTCTGAATGCAGAAAAGAGCTGAATGAAGATAATGACGATTCATAATTATTAATTGAAAGGATTCTTCTAAATACGAATTTTTTATATTTTATTTTCTCTCATATATTGTTCTAATTCTCAACAAATAGAACAATTAATATTTCTAGGATTAATAATTAGTATCATATATCTGGTATTATTGCGTAAACTATTCGAGAAATTTATCTCGAAAGATTAACAACTGAATATATCAAAATTATCATTAAATCCATAATGGTAAATAACTTGTCATACTAAATTCAATAGAATGAGATCTAGTACAAAAGAATCAATTTTAATATAATGTGCATAAATAAAAGATCATACAAAAATACAAAGAATAATAAAAATTGGATGCATGCTTTAATGAATTACAAATGTTATGATTTTTTCATCTTTTTGTAGATCTTTCTTTAAAGATTGTCATATTGCTTTAATTCATTGAACTTCTACTAATAATTTTGTTAATTGATTAATGTGCTGGGTATATTTTATCTCAAGATGTTTAGTATTTTTAATTAATTATTTAAGCATTCGTTTAGTTTGAAAATACATCTTAAATTAATGCCAACATAAAATTTAGGAAATACAGATTCTGGAAAATACAATTTATGAAATTAATAACGACATTTGTTCAAAATAAAAAAACTCTTGTTTCCTTTAATATTGCTTTATATTCGTCAACAAGTTCAACGAGTCGAGCTGTGTCCTGTATGATGTTATAACTTTGTGGATTCGTATCTTGAGTTTCGTGTACTTTCTTGTTTTGTGCATGATATTTGATTTTAAGCTCATCTAGCCAGGCTTCTCATGCATAAGTGGTTTGAATTAAGTTTTTCAGTAGTCTTTTCTGCTCAAAATAAGAAGTATCTTCCATAGTGTCTGCAAGTTTTGTCAGTCAAAATAATTTATTGAAATAGAATCGAATAAATTTATATTTAAAGAAGTCATTATAATAATTTCATTAGAATCAAGTGTGAACTAGTAATCCTATGTTCATTTCAAGTTCTTTGTAAAACTAAAAATGATAAATCTTGTGCGAAGTCTAATCTTTCTTTTATGCAACTCATATATTAAGCATTTTATTATTTCAAATAGTAAATAGTAAAAGTTCGAGTATTAATGCTGGGTGATTATAAGATCTAATCTATCAGACGGTTCATTCACTTTTTATAATATTTTCTTGTTTCGATGACTATGTCTTTTAATTCATTAGTGAGTACAATAATTCAACTACTTTCGTATATCTGCACATATCAGCGTGCATCAAGAATGTTATGTGAATGTTTCTTTTGTGTACGATATCTTGTTAATATACCATCTAGTACTTGTTCGCGTTCATATTTCTTTTTGATTGATCATTTCAAATATCTTTTTTTTTCAAATTATCCTGGATTGATTTGTAAAACTAGAAGTTATGAATGTTTGTTATACGGATAAATGCTTTGGAAGATATGGTCGGTTGAATTTTAATCAAGTGATAATTCCACATATAAAAATAAATGAATATTTAAACACTAGATTTGAATTTTATTCAATTGATAATTCTAAATATCAAAAAATGCATATTTCAACACTGGATTTACCATTTGTATTGCATCTCAACAATTATTAGTTAATTGGAAAAAGTTTAAAAAATTATTCGCGTACGTATAGTAGGTGAAAGTTTCAATTTATTTGATATGTCAGTTATTAAGCTAATCTTATTATAGAAACATTTAAATTTTCAGTATCTTAAATGTATCAACTGGAATTACATGAAGCATGAATTTTCAGACATCATTTGCGCAAAAGAGTTTATAATATCACAAAAGAGTTGATGAAAAAGAAAGAAAACAACTTCGTTATTTTTTCTAGTTAACATACTAATAACGATTCAAGTAAATGAATAGTAGGATATAATGTTACACATTTATTTTTCATGTCAGTACAGGTTACGTTAGATAAACAACATTATTTACTGTTGTCACTTTGTACAAAAATCCTAAATTACATTTTCAAACAACAAATGATGAAAAAGATTCTATTAGCTTTATTGTTTATTTAAGACAATATGTTATTTGTTCAACACTTAATGAAAGTAATTGTTAATATTATGTTTCAACAATATATTATCTATTCCAACGTTAATAGAAGTAATTGTTGGTGTGATATGTTAAGTTATACCTTTAAAAAAACATTGAAGATTTGTACAAATGCTTGAAGGTTGTTTTTTTTAACTCTATTAACTGATTAGTAATGAAAAATTCAGATGTATGCGTTTAATTTAAGCAAGAAGATTTGTGAGGATCAATTGTTAACAGACAACAGCTTAACCAGGACCAATTGTGACATACGTCATTTAATGTTTTTATTTTGTTAAAATGGTGTATGTTATGATTTTGTGCATCAGATGATGAAGCATAGACAAATAGCTCTATTATATGGTAAGTTAATAGAAGGAAAGCATTCAATATCACGGATAGAATATGTTAAGTGTCATCATTAACAAAACTTTTGCACATAAAGGAATAACTAACATAATATGATACATGCAAATTTTTTTGTTACTTGATTTAGTGCATATAATTAAGAGATAACAAACGTAACTTAAACAATCAAAACATATGATAATAGTGACTGAGAACTTACAATGGTTGATAAGCAAAGGAGAGCTCTTATTTACTCAAACAGAGAAGAAGAGACTGCAACGTTGTGAGAAGGAAACTACAAAAGACAAAATACAAAGTTAATACTATATTTTTTGGTGTGTAAATAGCATAAAGAGGTTGTTTGTCGTAAATATCAATGATAACTATGAAAGCTTCATCGTTGGCACAAAGCTTAAAGAAAATACAGGTGGCTTACCTCATTTTTCTTATTTCAGACAATCATAGCAATATGCGATGTGTGAAGTGTTAGGAAAGAGCGGTTGGTAATGTTTTTATAGTAGAGCTAACAAGTGAGATATCAGAAATCAATTTCTTCTTGGACGTCGGTTGTTTAGAGATGGTGATGGATTATTGGCCTTTTTCACTTCCCTCACAAGCTTTGAACTATTTGACAATTATCGGAAGGAAAACATAATACACATCAATCAATACAGTTGGGTTTCATCTGTCGACGAAAGTAATATCACTGTTTTCTTGTTACCGTAGAGGGAACTGAACTGTGTATTGTCAACTGTTATTTCACTGCCACAAAATTCAAAAAGTCGTATAAAGAAAAAAAAATTTAGCCAATTATTGAGAGCCATCGATTGTGATATTTATAATTGATTAGAAGAAAATTTGTTCGTTATTTTCACAAGGGATAAAAAAACACCATATGAGATTCTCTGATCAACTTAAGTAGTAGATTGATGGCCATATCCAAGACAACTAATGACATGAATTAATCTTTCAGGTTTATTAAAGAACCACTACTGCTATTTCAACTATTTGTTACAAACTTGAAGAAAGTCGATCTTTACTGTTGATCACAACGGTTGCGTCAGCATCCCAGTTCTTCTTCAGCAATTGGGTTAAAATGTAGTTGTTTATCTGCAGGTTTCACTATTTGTGAATATTGGGAAGGTCAAATAACAGAGATGAATGAAACTTGTTTTTCATCTGTCAAAGAAACAAAGATGTGATAAAGATGGAGAAGTCGATCTCAACTGTGAAGTATGCGCTGTGAAGTTAGCTAGAACTGTTATTGAAAAATATATATATATATCAGTGAGAAGAAACGTTGTAGGAAACTAAGTGAAAAAGATAAGTTAATGATTTTTGTCGTAGCTAAGTTTATAATAGATGATAGAATTGCAAACAATTTGTGATGCCCTAAACTACTTTTGATGGTAAATGGGCAAGTAAATTGATCGAACAATTAGGACTTTGCTGAATTTTTTGAAGCTTTCCGTGTTATTTCATTATGATACTAATTAGACTCGTTATAAGAGAACACCATAAAAATCAAAACATCATGCAAATATTAGGGAATCTTTTGGTTTTGTTTTTAAATCCACTTTTGATTATCTATTCTGGTCTTTTATTGTTTTGTAATTTACAATTTTGTGATTTAAATTTATTAAAACCTGATTATAATTTCAGATAAAAAAGATAGAAACTTCTTGTTTCATTTTTTTAAAAACTCGTTGAATTGAAGAAAGTAAATTATAAACATTGAATTCTTTTATGATATATGTGTTTTTTCATTTTATTTTGAAAATTTGTATCATTTGGTCATTTTTAATTGCTGAATTTTTGATGAAAATGTTCATATAACATGACAAAAAATGAAATATAACGTTACAGATTTCGGTGCAAGGTAGTTAAGTTATTGTTACTTTTGTGTAATATGGTTTCTTTTTTTCGTTGAAATTTTTAACTATCGAAATGATATAATGTTGTGAAAGAGGGATGAAGGGTACTTTTAAATTCCTGGCATGACAAGAAAGAAACATAAGCCATCATTCATAGGAAAGTGAAAAACATCTCATTCTATTAGGAAAGCTTTATAATTAGAATTTGCAAAATGAATTAGCATACTTAGGAAATAAAGCAACTAATAAACTCGCCTTTCTATTTTCTATAATATATCCAGCAGGCAGTGGTTGATATTTCACTTAAGTTGCGTCTATATGAGAGAAATGCCAAAGAGTCGGTATCTTCTATCAACAGATTTTTCATTTTCATGCCCTTGCATTAGTGATGGCTTCTTTGTTGAATCTCTTGAATGATCGGGATTATCAAAATGAGATGATGATGAGTGAGTTATCAACCCATTTCCATTCAATATATCAACTCTAATGCCACAAAGTGATGGGTATTCACTTAGTACACTGCATTCAGTATTACTCTGCAATTGACCATTTACATCCCCATAGTTTATTGGTAAATTTTCATTAGACTCTACCAACTTAAGTAATAAGCTTGTAGACATTAATGACGGTTGGTTGGAAAACAAGTTAAACTTTTCATCTTGATGTAGTACATGTGTTGTTGTTGGATTAGCAGTTGCTATTGTTTGATCTATCAGTGGTAGACAAAATCTATTGGAGGAATTCGAGCTTGCTTCAAAGCCTGACAGCAGATCTATCGAAGTTAATTCATAGCCAAACCTAAAGTTTAAGTTAAGAAAATTTTGCCTACTTGATGGACTTGAAACTTGCAGGAAAAAGCCTATAAAAAATCTGCATAACCATTACCTTCTGTAGATCGAACAAAGGAGTCGGCAGATGAAGGCACCATGCTTGCTCGAGGTCTCTTTGACATGGGCATAAGAAGGGTATTTAGTGGAGAAGGAGCAACTATAGGTTCTATTTCCCAAGGTGAAACCCTCTTTGGACGAGGTATACAGCTTGTTTCATTCCAACAAACCCAAATGCAAAAGGAAGTAAAAAGACATTTTAGCTGCTAGGATAAATGTAATGTAGCAAATCATTTAGTACTACCTTCAGGCATCTCCATTTTGACTCTTGCCACATATTAGGATTAGCATCTTCAATTCCGACAACAGCGCCAGTAAATCTTTAACATTGAAAAAAAATACTAATACGACATTTCATAAGCATTTATTTATAAACAAGTTATAATTCCTTTAGGAGAAGTAATCAGTACCTCTGTTCAGGAGTTTCCTCACCTTCAAATCTCATTTGGAACTTCATACCTATGGAATAATTAATCTTCATGGATTCCATGTATTGGTCAAATGGAACTATGAAGTTAGCGGGGCTTGTCCTATGCAACAAAATCGGAAGAGGAACAATAAAAACATCAACAAGAAGCCTCTATAATAGTGAATTTTTGTTAGGCACAGGGGTTAGCTTGCAATTCAACTTTAGATAACAGACTCACAAACTCTAGCTCACATTGTTAACCATCTGAGGAAGCTCAAATAGTAATTTAACAAGATATCTAGGCTTGTAGTATATTGTAAACATTGTTTTTGTCGATATAGCCTGCCATGCTGTGGCAAGCACACTAACATACATACTATGACTGGATATGACAGATGGCTGTATATTACCCTGCTACTACTTCAATTTTCTAACGCCAACTTTAAGTGCCCCATTCTCACCTCTAAAAGCTGATCGTAAATTAAAATATCAGTGATGTGTAGGTAATAATTAAAATAGTTGATGAGTAGAAACAGTATGGTAAGAACTACCAACCTTAGAAATATAAAGGTATCACTAGCAACAAGTTGTTTACAAGTTGCAAATACACTCCATCCACCTTGAAGCATATGCCTTTTATGATGACCTGACATTAACATCAGAATATCACTTAAGCACCTAATATTGTATACTCATGAAGAATCTTGTCCAGCAACGTATGCATAAACGATGTAAAAGGCAAGCCTAAACATAAGGTTCATTACCCCGAAATGTATGACAAAACCTCCATTCGTTTCCATGTAAACCCTTGGTAACCAATTCCTGTGTCAGATATTGGCTTGACATATCCTGTGACGCATTAGAAAGCTAATTCTACTTGAGAACTAGTTGTTAATTTGCAAAAAAAAAACATTACTAATTATCACAAGGTGCATTTGACTAACCAATGGGGGCAAACACTCGTTACCATGTTGTTTAAGAATGACAAGTCCACCGTGAGTATTGGCATCTGAGGGGCTCAAAGTCTTGCAAAATGAGCGTACATGAAACTTTAGTGAAGAAGATGGGGGAGCTTTCTTTTTCACTGCATTCTCATCTTACTGATATTATAAGATAACTATATCATAAGAATCATTTGGCTCTGAATGCTCAACCGTGCATTATATAACATAAAACATAATGAAGTGAGTACTTATGTTGGCCTCAGGGAGTAACGTCACTTCAGCAAAGACCTCATCTGTATCTGGGTTGGCCTACAATTTATTATGACACAATAAGCAAAAAATGAAATCAAAAAACCTAAAACAAACTTAAAAATCAATTAACGTTAAGTACAAACCAATAATTTCATCGTCAAAGCTACTAATCACGTACTTTTAAAATAACTGTAATGACACAACACAGGATCTTTGACGAAAGCTTATAAATGACTTTTTCTGGTCAGCTGGTTGGTTAGTTGACGCCTCCATCTGATCAACACATTAATAAAAAGCGATTTAAACTCATATGTAAAATGCAAACTCGACGATACGAATGCAAATCAAATATGTGCAAATAGCTTGTAACAAAGTTGACACTAAACAAATGATAATCAAATAAATCATGTAAAGCAGACCTGTTCAATATGTTCTTGAGGGAAGTACAAGACGTGATCATTTTGTCAAGGGACGGTTACCAAAGGACTAGCACAGGCATACCATAGTTCGCAATAAAAAGCAGCTTCAGCATCTGGACAACACATGTCGTCGTAAGACCATAGCAGAATCACCAGAGAACATTGAATTCAAACAAAATTCATCTGTAATTCTCTCGAGAACACAAACAAACCGTAGGCAAAGTTTACCTTTAACGCCAAGAGAGCTCGTAGAATGATATTGTTGCACCTCCATATCACTCCTCAGGTGGTTAGCTTCACTATATCTAGAAGAAAAGCTATCTCCTGTCTCTCCACCTGTGGAAAATACTTAATTTATTTTTATATAATATTTTAATTATTTCATTTTTATTGAAAATCATTGTCAAATGGCTATATACATATAAATATACGTATATAACAGTTATCTTTCACAGAAATATTAACAGTCATATAACAGCTATAATCTATATATTTCTAACGGTCATATAACGACTATAATCTATATTGTTCTATAAATACACTAATTTTCATTCACATATTCACATAAATATTTCTCTTCTTCTTCTTTCAAATTTCCGATTGCAAACATGTCATGGCCTTGTTATTTTTTCTATTTACTGTTAATTACTTTGCTAATCATAGGAATATTTCACATAGAGGGGAAATATGATTTCGAGTTTGATGTAATAATTCTTGTACTTATTGTTTTCCTTTGATTTTTATTGCAATATTTATTGAATAAAATTATAATTATGTTTTATTGTTATTTCAAGAAAATAAGAAAATTGGGCTTAAGGGAAGTAGAAGACGTGTTCATTTTGTAAAGGAATGGTTACCAAAGGAACGGTACAGGCATGTCATAGTTTGCGATAGAATCACCACACAACACCGCATTGAAATAAAATTCATCTCTAATCCACCCCAGAACACAAACAAACCGTAAACAAAGTTTACCTTTCACACCATGAGAGCTCGTAGAATGATATCGACGCACCTCCATATGACTCGTTAGGTGGTTAGGTTTTTTGTAACTGGAAGAAAAGCTAGCCCATCTAACAGTAGTAAAGTTGTTGCGGCGTTGTTCTCTAAGGTTTCTGCAACTGTTGTTCTACAACCATGACTTGCATTGATTTGTGCTATTACGAAGATGTCAAAACAAGAAGGTATAACAAGCCTATAGAGTGGGTCTTTATTGACGGTGGTAGTAAATGCGTGACAATTGGTGTCGTTTTATCAAACAAAAGAGACAAGTTTGAACAATGGGGTGATGGTTGAAGGTCTTGGATCCACGTACAAGCGAGATTTACAGCGAGATTTGTGGCGGCGCTTGCATCGAATTTGGTGGACGTGATAAAGAACAGGGTTATAAACATTAAGATGGAGGCTGGAAGTGGTGCTTCCTACAATATTTTCATTGATTGTGCAGAGTTTGGTTCAAAACTTTTTTATTGCTCTAGAAGTTAAACTAATTTTATGTTCTTGTTGATGTCTTATCCAACAGTAACATTTGTCAAGTCGTAATAAAGCAGGGGGCAGTATTTATTCATAACAGAAACACTAGGCGATTTCGCAATGGTGTTTTTCTTACTAGTCTGTTTCAAGTCTCTGTTTGTAGAATCATGACTTTTGGATTGTTTTATACTCTAGTAGTCTAGTTTAAGTCTAGTAGTGTAGTTTTAGTCTGATCTGTGACATAAAGTTAAAACAGTTTATTGAAGCGTTTCAAAGAAGTTAAGACTATGACAACAAAAAACATATCACATTCAAAAGATAACATGACTTCCAATCTCGAGAACTCTAAGCATAGAAAGAGCAAAAGGGTCCATTGCACTGCCTATGTATAAGGGTGGCGTGCAGAGTAAACAGTGTCCTTGTGAAAGTGACGAGTACATATCGTCTTGTATTATTTTTTTCTCTTCCATGGGCATGATTTCAATGTGCTTAATGAACATCATTTGAGTCATTGTTGAGAAGTACTTTGCCTTTCTCTTCATCTGTGTTAACGGTAATATTGCATATTTGGGTTTGAATTTCACAGAAAAAATTAATATCGAATTAATAACGAAATGGTGGCATAAAGTGATTTAAGCACTTGAGTCTTTTCCCCTGTTATAAAAGGGCAACACAAAGTAAGGCATTTTAGATGCAGTGTTTAGATATCGTTAATCATATATAGTGACTATGTTTCAGATTATCAACTAAGACCTCAATTAACGAAACCGGAACCGTCAGCAGTTCAATCAACAGAAGCAGCTTAGGCTTAGAACAACATAAGATCTGCTTGATTGTTTTATGTAAAGGTAATATTATGGTTAAAGTTTAATTTTTTATCATGATCGTCCTCATTATTGCCCAATTCAAGTTTCATTGAGAACTAAAATTTCGATAGTGGTTAATTTTTTATATAAAGCATGAAAGTGAAAATTTAGTTTATTGACTTAAGCTTCATTTCAATATTTGAATTTCAAATAAATTTTTATTGAAAAGATGTATTGAGTGTTCCATTTTGAAATTAAGTTCAAATTGAAATTTGAAAAAATGTGAGTTTCAAATAAAGTTTGTAACTTTAAAAATTCGACTTAAGTTTTTTAAAAATTTATCAAACTCAAATTTATTGCAAGTTTTTTGTCAAATAAAGTTTATTTTGAAATTTTGAGTCATCAATTTAAGTAAATAATTTATGCCATTCACATATGGTGATAATTAGAAATTTAATTTCATTTAAAAAATTCTAAGGCAGATAATGCTTACAAATCTACACTCCTCAGTTCTTACTACACTTTTGTCAATCTACATGTTTATTTGCGTACAATAAGCGTGCCAAAGAAAGTAATATTTGTCAAGTAGCAATAAAGCAGTGGGTTAGTATCTATTCGTAAAAGAAGTGTAAGAATCAAAGTAGATATGACCAATAACAAGACGAAATGTTTGTCTACGTAGCATCTAATCTGTTAAAGACTAGAATGAAAATAATTCAGTATCATTTGTCAAGTAGCAATAAAGCAGTGGGTCAGTATCTTTTCGTAAAAGAAGTCTAGAGATCTTGTGAAACTTGAAAATGTCTTTGTCAGCAATGTTATCAAGATTTGATTATATGGACCATAATCTCCACAGAAAGTCCTACCCATGCAATGAATTTGATATATTCTAACAAAAGCAAGATTGAAAGTGTGAGTTGATTTGCATAGGAAGGTTTTAATCCGTTAACAGCCCTTGCGTTGAAATTATAATTTTATTTGTATAATTACAATTTAATAATGAATATCTGAAGTTTTATATTTTCAACTTATTTTATGTCAATTTCTTGAATTTTTTTCTTGCTTTATTGAATAATTATGTTAATTATGAATTATGCAATGTAGTGTCAGAATTTATTCATTAGACAGTGAAAGAATAATAATTATAAATGTTTTGATTAGTAAATTAAACTTAATTATTGGCAGTTTGAGTTTAATCTTTATTGTATTTAAATATATAATTGTTAGTACAATTAGATATAATTGAATATTATTTTAATATTATATCGCCCAAGTATGACAATGACGTATTGAAGCCGAAGCTCCGTATCCAATAATAATATACACATCACTAACGCTTGGAAAAATTTAGTGAACCTCACCAATCACTTCAGCCATAATAAAAGAATATCAACAAGTTCAACCTGAGTGTGTCTAAAGAACAGTGTCAAAACTTGGGCCACTGGCTATTTTTACGATTTACAAGAGGATTCTTTTCTTGAACATTTATGACATGACTTGCCACCACGAGATTTCTAAATCTACATGTTTATTTGGGTACAATAAGCGTGCCACAGAAAGTATTATTGGTCAAGTAGCAATAAAGCAGTGGGTTAGTATCTATTCGTAAAAGAAGTGTAAGAATCAAAGTAGATATGACCAATAACAAGACGAAATGTTTGTCTACGTAGCATCTAATCTGTTAAAGACTAGAATGAAAATAATTCAGTATGATTTGTCAAGTAGCAATAAAGCAGTGGGTCAGTATCTATTCGTAAAAGAAGTCTAGGGATTATGTCTTGTGAAACTTGAAAATGTCTTTGTCAGCAATGTTATCAAGATTTGATTATATGGACCATAATCTTCACAGAAAGTCCTACCCATGCAACGAATTTCATATATTCTAACAAAAGCAAGATTGAAAGTGTAAGTTGATTTGCATAGGAAGGCTTTAATCCGTTAACAGCTATTGCGTTGAAATTATAATTTTATTTTTAGAATTACAATTTAATAATGAATATCTGAAGTTTTGATATTTTCAACTTATTTTATGTCAATTTTTTGAGTAGTGAAAGAATAATAATTATAAATGTTTTGATTAATTATTGGCAGTTCGAGTTTAATCTTCATTGTATTAAAATATATAATTGTTAGTACAATTAAATATAATTGAATATTATTTTAATGTTATATCGCCCATGTATGAAAATGACGTATTGAAGCCGAAGCTCCGTATCCAATAATAATATACACATCACTGACGCTTGGAAAAATTTAGTGAACCACACCAATCACTTCAGCGATAATAAAAGAATATCAACAAGTTCAGCCTGAGCGTGTCTAAAGAACAGTGTCAAGACTTGGGCCACTGGCTTGTCCGCATTTTTAAGCATCATATTCGGTTAAATTAAACACCTTAAATCATGAAATAGGAGGACAAAGTAAAAGGAATTACCCTACTTCACGAAAATATTTAGGGAACAACTTTTCTTAATTTGTTATGGCTACGGAATGTATTCAAGAAATACATTATAAGAATTACAAAGCAACAGAAGCATAAGGCATGTTAAAAGGGAAGCAAAACAAAATTTAACGCAATGATTTGTTTTGCTATGTTGATAGTTGTATGAATCTTAAAATTCTTATTTAATGAATGTGGATGAGTATAATAAGGCAAATTGTAATAAGTAATTTATTTAGCTTGATGTTTCCTGAGATTATTCATGGAGGATCTACAAATGTCAAAGTAGTAATAACATAAATACAAGTTATAAACATATAGCGATAGTAGACATATTTTAAAACAGGATATTAAAACATCAAAGTTGTAAACGTTACATGGTTTTATTGTTTCATGTATTGCAAAAACAAGTCTAGGATAATTTGGGTTTCTTGTTGCTGTCATCAACATCTGCACTTGAGCTAGCATTCGTCTCATTAAATCTTTTCTGAAGACATTGTCTGACATCGGAAGAAGAACTGATGATATCTTAAACAATATAAAAAACAATAAAATATTAGTCACATAGTATAAAAGTAAACATAAATTTATTCTGGCTACAAATGCTGAGTAAATAAATAATAGATAACAATATAATTTATCATAAACCTGACATAGGTGTTGATGATGTAATTTCAGTGCTGATATGTTGATCATCTGTTAACATGTCATCATCTTTTTCCATTGAAGTTAAAGTCTTTTGTGATTCACTATCGTCATTTTGACGATAATATATAATGGTGAATCGTTCTCTTCCATCAGGTGACTGGATTTGTCCCGGTTTGATATGAACAAGAAAGGTCTTTGTTTTCAGTTCTATGTGCACCTTTTCCAGCGGAAGTTCAATGTTCTTTTTAGTAGGAAGATAGAAGTTGTCAATCGTTAGTAGAATGATAAACTTGTGATAATATTTTATCAATGAATGTAAATCTACTTGCAGTAACTAAACAATAAAACCTGATGGTAAAATTGCATAGCTTCAGTTGCAGTGAAAGTCAGGAGTTTTTCAGCAAGTTCACCGAAAATAGATGCTGTTACAGTTCCTGTTTCGTCTGTTAAATCAAC
>JANIIA010487255.1:0-15690 GCA_027478495.1 Erythroxylum alaternifolium | reverse complement strand
TAATTGTCATGAACGAATGTACACTAAATTCTTATATGCACATAACTCACTATTCACTACTGCATGAGCATGAGATGGGGTACTTTACCACATCTGGACCCGTTTCTATGGTCCGACCCGTTCTCTGGAAACGGGATGTTACATATTAAAATTGAGAAACAAATTAGTGATGAAGAACACATAAGATCCAATAGTATGGTTGATATTAATATACACAAAATGAAATCAAATTATAGTTGGAGAGTGAAGATTGGAGAGCATAAATTAAAGTTGAGTAAACAAGTAGCGATAACAATTTAGACCTTGCATAAAAACACACAAGTAAATAATCATATCGTCAATTATAAAAAGTCAAAGTAATCACATGAAAAATAAATAATTCCAAACACAAAGATTGAAGATAACTAACAATAGAGGAAAGGAGAGAGCTAATAGATATAATTTGGATAGTCAATAGTTTGCACTACTTTATCTATATGTAAAAATATTATTATGTAAATTATACCTGATAATGTAATAATAATTGCATTAAATTAGTATTAAACACATAAAAATGATCAACAAAATGTACCTTAATCATCGAATATTTTTTCAAAATATTTTTAGTTAAATGACAGGCCTCTTTTGTATCAGTACTTGGATTAATATAAAAATTTTAAAAAGGATATAAGATAATATCATAAAACATAGAAAAAATTGATATATCATAAAGAACAGAGTTTATCATCAATATCTTCATCATCTAACTAACTTTAAACATAAATAGGGTCTTCCACAATACTAGGATAAAGTCAAGCACAATGAGGACTAATAACTTGACTACCAGAACCAAAAGTAGACTCCGAAGCAATAGTAGGTGCTAAAATTGCTAATAGGTCTCATGTAATTAATTGCATGATTGAAAAATTATTTCCATGTGGTTTTTCTACCATAGCAATATATCGAACTCCACACCCTCAACTTCAATCGCACTATCTACGGTCAATTTTTTTATCTAACTTTATTATTCTATAAGAAGTCCTACCTTTTTTCTTTCAAGAATTTTATAAATGAGGGTTCCACAGTGGTTTTAGAAGAAGCTGAAGTTAAACTACTGCAATCTTGATTTTTTTTTCCAATCTTAGTTAATAATCATTATTAAATAGATCGTACGAGAATTATTTAATGGCATTAACATGCTATTAAGCCCAATCACCATACAATATATCCTAATAAAAATAAACCCCCATCTTGTATCTTGGGTCTAAGGCAGAAATGACTACCATAATATGTCTAACTATATACCAGTAAGAATTGAGCTTCTTCATCATTTACTCTACCATAACCCAAATTACCTTATTGGAATCAAATATCCAATCAAATAAAGTTTTATTGATCTTGCATATATTGCTAAAACAATTGTAAGAAGTTGGATATTTTGTTTTTGAGAACAAATTAGTCACAGGATAAAATATTTCTAACTTTGCAGAAAGTTCTTTAGCCAACCTTCATTGCTCTTCTATAGGCAGGCAGGTATATTGAAAATCTCTGCATAGTAAACACTTTAATATATTATTAGATTGCTTACTCCAACATCTTGAAGTTTTAATTCCATATAGTAGGACAATTCAATACCAACTTCTTCGTATATATAATACATAATAGTTGTACGGTTTCTTTAAAATATTTAACTCTATTGGGTGTTGCACTCTAATACACTACACTATCTTGGATCGACTCTAATGTTTCCTCTATTATCTCCAACCCATCCTTCACAGTCAAATTCAGAATATGAACAAAATACAGAATAAACTACCATTGACCAATAAGCTCCCAACCCTTAACTTATCCACCTTTTCAATCATCTTATCATTCATGCTATAATTATCGAATGTTACGGTAGACAACTTGGTGTCCATATTCTAATCCATTAAAAACTCGACCAATATGGTTGTAAACCTTTCACTTGTATGTGGTGTTGACATATAAATGAACATAACATGAACAAATATTAATCATAATATAGTAAAAAATAAATGATAAGAATACTAAAGAATATAATTTACCTTTGCAGTCTATTGTGTAGAGTCCAATCTCATCAATATAATGTGCCATCACTACCTTATAACCTTTCTTTTGGTTATCGATTGTCATATATATGTTGTGATGGCAACCTGTGCTTCAATGCTCAATAATATTTTTAATATTTCTTTCTGTTGTTCCTCGTGTATCTTTAAAATGTCATTCTTTAATGTATCTTGAGTTGGGATTTTGAAGGTTGGTTAGAACAAGGTGAGGAATGTCTTAAATCTTTTTCTATCAATTATAACAAGTGGATATTCATTACCAGTGACAATACTAGCTATCAAAAACCTTGATCTATTACTATTATAAGTTGAAGCAGTTATTACATTCTTTACTCTCATTAGGTTTGGGATAAAAAATATTTGACCTCCTGATACAATCTTTTTTCTATTACACGGATCCATATATCTCTTTAAATGAGATATTCTACCTTTTGAACTCTCGGCTAATGTCTTTTGACAATATTTTTAACATTTGGCATTCTTTATCCCACCCATTGATCTAGTCTTATTGAAGTGATTTAAAAAATCACTTTTCAATGGACCTGGTGAACTTCTATCTTCACTTGATATCAGATTAGAAGTAACCGCTTGCATACTCTTAATACTAAATTAGAAATTTCCACTGAAGGAATATGCTCATCCATTTATATGACAATATAAGAATCATATAGAGATTCTTGATGACATACGTTGGTTTTTATTCCAATGTTCTTTATGTTCTAGTATGTACTTTAAGGAGGACGACAAAATAATTTGGTGCTTGAATGCATAGATAAAGAAACATATGTGTACTTAGTAAACTTCAAAATACAAATTAAACCATTAAATGATCTTCAAGTAAATCAACATATGATATCTAAATTCTATCATATAATAGAGGAGAAGAAAAATAATCGAAAACGTAAATTAATAAGAACAATAACTTAAGCGTTACCCAACAATACAAATGCAAAAACTTCACCCATTCAGTTTTTTCCTAAAATTTCACTAGTCCAAACTGAAGGAAACAACAAGTAAATAACTAAAGATAGATAGAAAACATCTTCAACACAAATTTAATTAGTGATGTCTTAATAAAATCATATAATACAGCTCTTCCTTTGATCCAAATTAGAAGCCCTATATATTCTGAATAATATATAAACTTATCAAATCTTTTAATGATTTAATGTATTATTGAAAGTCAGTTAGCGCAATTAATTCTTAAAATTACAACTAATCTTGCTAAATCAAAACAAATATAAAGCTTTAATTATGTTATTTTGAATAGGTGCATATTGGTTTCATTTAAGTTGAGATATAACATTTTTATTTAATTTCTTAAAAACTAACAACATTTTAAACTTCAATTAAATTAATTACATTTTTATGCTTACAACTCTTGTCAAAAGTACAAAAATCTGAACTAAGCTACCTTTCCAAATATGATTTGTTGAAAGAAAATTTAAGTTTTAAATTAGACTTCTCAATAAATAGGGTATATAGGTATATGTAGTCTAACCCAATACAATTACTATGCAAAAGGGTAAAAAAAAATCATAGGTTGACAAATTGGATGGATTTTGTGGTAATTTAGACATATTTTTATAGAAGCTCCTAACAATGCATAGGTAGATTAAAAAAAGACCTTTTCAAACTCTTTAGTGAACTTAGGAATGAGGATTGCCCGGTAGTAGCACACCGCAGGCTCAACTAGCAGAAGGAAGGAGGCATAACAGAAGGACGTAGAAGAAAAAACAAAGTAGCAGTCACTAGTAGAAAAATGCGGTAGTAGATAGGAGAGGAACACAGAAGAGGAACAAAGAAGAATGCATTATAAGAGGAACATAAAAAAGGACTGCAATAGTGAAAGATTGAGATGCTTATAACCTAACGTAAAACGTAAAACGACATCTTTTTACACTTTTTGTCACATTTCATATGTTTTAAAACCCACAAGATGAGGTTTGAGGCCCAAAGAGTCTTCTAGAGTATAGTAGAAGCTTATGGAAGGCCCTGGAAGCTTTTGGAATGTGGTAGAAGGCTATAGAAGCTTATGGAAGCTTATAGAACATTGTGGAACAATATGAAATCTTATAGAAGCTTATAGAATGTTGTAGATATATACATAATGTACATAAAGTATGTAGAGTCGTATAGAGAATTCTAGAAGGTCAATATAGACTATTAGATCAAGTAGCTCTTAACTATCTATTCTAGGAAGAAGCAAGTACAAATACCTCTTAGGGGTTGTCTCATTTGGAAGATAGAAGATCACATAGTGCATTGTATGCATTGTAGCTTTCTTGAGAGTTCTTTAATAGAAGTGTTCTTACATTCTCCCACATTCCTTCCTCTCTTTAGCAAAGTGTTTTATGTAGAAGGCTGACTTAGGAACGAGAGCGTACTTAAGTGCCAAACGAGCATTGGTGAAAGTCCAAGCCTGTCACAAGTGGTATCAGAGCCAGGTTAAAGATACTTTAGGTGTCGTCGACTACCTATGAAGGAAGGGAGGTGGAGAGAGTTCCTCTAACTAACAAAGGAAAGAGAGAAAGGTTTACTACAAGGGACGCCATGGCTGAAGTGATGGCTAGGCTCTCAAAGTTGGAAATCACCGTAAGGGAAGATCGGGAGAGGATCGATAATTGGGACAAAAGAGTAGAGGAGTTGGAGAAAGAGTAGTCCCTACTTTAGGAAGAAATGAATGGGACTGTCAATATCGTTACCTCGGATGCTTCCAAAAAGGTAAGTTCCTTGGAATCTTCTCTTGTTGCTAAAATTATTATGCTTGAGGAAGCACTTGCTAGTTTATCCACCGAGTTGAGGGAAGTATAGGGGGATTGGAGTTTATGTAAGATGACGATGACAAAAGGAGGTATGGCACCTGTTACTTCCACTACTTCTACCAAAGTAAAAGTCCTGGAGCCTAAGACCTTTGGAGGAGCAAGAGATGCAAAGGCCATCGATAACTTCTTTTAAAGTATGGAACAATACTTCAAGGCACTTAGCATTATAAATTATGCTAAGATGATCAATAGCGCTTCCTTTTGCCTTGTAGACATGGCCATGGTGTGGTGAAGGAGAAGATACAATGATATTAAAAAGGGTACTTGCACCATTAACACATGGGAAAACTTGAAGAAAGAGTTAAAGAAGCAGTTTTAGCCTAAGAATGTAAAGAAGGAAGCTCGAGCCAAGTTGAGAAGGCTCACCCACTCGAAGAGCATTCAAGAGTATGTTCAAGAATTTCAAAAGGTGTTGTTTGAGATTCCCAACTATCCAGACAAGGAAGCTTTTTTTGCCTTTTGTGATGGCTTACAATTATGGCCCAAGACGGAGTTGGAAAGGCAAGGTGTGCAAGACCTTGCTAATGCCATCGCAATAGCAGGATCCCTTTAAGAAGTATGGGGGAGAGAAGAAGTAAGGCAAAGATGGGGTTTAAAAGGATGACAAGCTAAAAGAAAGTTTAAGCAAAGGGCATAAAGAAGACAAGGGTGGAGAATGTCCCACATTGAAGTGCTACCTTTGTGATGGACCTCACCAAATTAGGGATTGTCTGAAGAAGAACAAGCCTGCAGCACTTGAAGAAGAAACCTCAAAATCAACTGAGGAAAGGTGTGAATCCTTAGAAGTCCTTCATGCCATCAATGCTAAAGTTGAGGTACCAAAAATTGAGAAGAAGGGGCCATTGATTATAGACACGAAGATTGGTGGATAAGGCACAAGAGCCTTAGTGGATATTAGTGTTACGAATAATTTTATGAAGGAAGAAGAAGCCAAACAGCTGGGCCTCAAGTACACACCCACCAATGGGTGGATAAAAGCAGTAAACTGGGAGGCTAAAAGCATGTGTGGAGTGGCAAAGAACGTAGAGATTTGTATAGGTGAGTAGCATAGTTTAGTAGATTTTTCTATTGTTCCTATGGATGATTTGCAAGTGGTGTTAGGTATGGAATTCATAGATAAGGTGAAAGCTATTCCGATCCTATTTGTAAACACCATGTGTATTATAGAGGAGGGAAATAAAAACATGGTACCTTTGTCCCGAGAGGTACTAACGAAGACTAAGACCCTTTTAGCCATATAACTCTCTAAAGGAGTGAAGAAGGCAGAGCCAACATTCTTAGTGGCTATCAAGGAGGAAAACACCATTAATCATAAAGATTTGCCTGAGGAGATTTGTTGTGTCCTTGATGAGTACAAGGATGTCATGCCACTCGAGTTGCTAAAGAAGCTACCACCAAAGAGAGAGGTGGACCACAAGATCGAGTTAGAACTTAGTGATAAACCCCTTGCTGCATTCCCATATTGTATGGCACTACTAGAGTTCTAAGAGCTAAGGAGACAATTGAAGGAACTCTTGGATGGGGGTACATCCAACCTTCTAAGGCCCCATATGGTGCATCGGTACTGTTTTAAAAGAAGCATGAATAACCACTTCGGTTATGTATCGACTACCAGGCACTAAACAAGGTAACTGTGAAAAATAAGTAACCTATCCCTCGAATCGATTACTTGTTTGATCAACTTGGAGATGCAAGATGGTTCTCCAAGCTTGATTTGAGAATGGGTTACTACCAAGTGAGGATTGTCGAAGGAGATGAGCCAAAGACTACTTGTGTGACGAGATATGGAGCTTTTGAATTCTTAGTCATGCCATTTGGTCTCACTAATGAGCCCACAACGTTTTGCACACTTGTGAACCCTCCTTTCTTGGATAAATTTATTGTTGTTTATTTAGACGACATTGTTATGTATAGCAAATCATTGGAAGAACATGTCATACATTTACAACATGTCTTTCAAGCTTTAAGGGACAATGAGTTATATGTCAAAAAGGAGAAGTGTGCATTTGCGAAGCCAGAAGTAGTGTTTTTGGGGCACATCGTGGGACAAAGCAAGCTAAGAATGGATGGATCCAAAGTGTGAATGAAAGTCACCACAGAAGGTGAGTGAGTTAAGATCCTTCCTTGGTTTGGATAACTATTATCGTAGATTCATCTACGGCTACTCTTCCATTGCAGCACATTTAACGGATATGCTTAAGAAGGGATGAGTTTGGGGATGGGATGCTAAATGCCAAAAAGCTTTTAATGCTTTGAAGGAGGTTGTGACGAAGGAACCAGTCCTTGCTCTTCCGAATCATACAAAGCCATTTGAAGTACAAACGGATTCTTTCGATTTTGCACTTGGGGGTTGTGTTGGTATAAGAAGGATACCCCATTGCTTTCGAGAATAGAAAATTTAATGACATCGAGTGACGTTATGTTTTGCAAGAGAAGGAGATGACAGCCATAGTGCATTGCTTGCAAATATGGAAGCACTACTTGTTGGGAGCGAAGTTTGTGGTGAAGACAGACAATGTTGCTTCAAGTTACTTCCTCAATCAAAAGAAGCTAACGTCTAAGCAAGCTAGATGGCAAGCTTTCTTGGCAAAATTTGACTTCGAGATGATGTACAAGTTAGGAAAAGTGAACTTAGTGGCAGACGCACTAAACAGGAAGGCTGAGCTAACATTTTTATCACAACCTAATTTTCCTTTACATGACCGAATGAAGGAAGAATTGTAACACGACCACCAAGCCAAAGAAGTGCTAAAGCAAGTCGAGGAGGGAAAGACTAGCAAGTTTTGGCTTGAGGATGGGTGCTCATCACCAAAGGAAGCCAGATTTATGTTCCTAAATGGGATGAATTAAGGAAGAAGATTATTAAAGAGTGTCATGATTCCTTATGGGCTGGTCATCCAGGAATGCGTTGAACTTTTACACTTATACAGCGTGCCTACTATTGGCCCTAATTGAGAGATGATATAGAGGCATATATGAAGACTTATTTTGTTTTCCAATAAGACAAGGTGGAGAATAAAGCATCAAGTGGATTATTACAACCGTTGCCAATTCCCAAGAGACCATGGGAGAGTGTCTCAATAGACTTCATTGTCAGTTAGTCGAAAATAAAGGGACTAGGAAACATAATGGTTGTTGTGGATCACTTCAGTAAGTATCGAGTGTTCATACCAGTTCCAATAAATTCATTGTTGAAGATGCCATTCACTTATTCTTTAGGCTTGTGGTGAAGTATTAGGGCATTCCACAAACCATCATCAGTGATAAGAGCACTTGCTTCACGGGACGATTTTGAACTTAGTTGTTTAAGCTCTTGGGGTCGAATTTAAACTTCTATAAAATTTTTCATCCACAAATCGATGGACAAACCGAAAGAGTGAATGCCTTATTAGAATTGTATTTGTGGCACTATGTGATTGCTAACCATCGAGATTAGGTAAAGTTACTTGATGTTGCCAAATTCTCATATAATTTGCAACGGAGTGAGTCTACAGGAGCTAGTCCTTTTGAGTTGGCTACTGGATAATAACCTTTGATTCCACACACTCATGTTGTCGGATATAGTGGTAAAAGCCCTGGAGCATACTTGTTTGCCAAAAGTTGGCATGAGAAGTTTGATATGGCTATGACATACCTAAACCAAGCAACCAAGAAAATGAAGAAATGGGCTGATAAGAGGAGGTGTCACTTGGAGTTCAGTGAAGGAAATTTGGTGATGGTCAATCTCCTTTCTCATAGACGTGCCAGAGAAGGTGTTCATAAGGGCTTAATTCGGAGGTACAAAGGACCTTTCCTTGTGGAGAAAAGGGTAGGCAAGTTAGTGTACTGAGTCAAGATACCCTCACATTTGGAGATTCATCTCCTATTTCATGTAAGTTTTCTAAAACCTTATCATGTTGATAATGAAGATCTAAGTAGGGGTGAATTAAGGCGCGGACCCACTACTGTGATGACAACACATGAACAAGCGTGGAAGAGATCTTGGCACATAAAGCTATATCAAGGAGAGGCTCACATTCAGCATATGATGAATACTTAATCAAATGGAAGGGACAACTGCAAAGTGAAGCTAGTTGGGAGCATGAGCTTTCTCTTTGGCAATACAAAGACAAGATTCGAGAGTTCCACCGAGACCCGACGAGGATGTCGCCAATTTAGGTGGGGGAGAAAATCATGTTTCATATGTTTTAAAACACACAAGATGAGGTTCAAGCCCTAAAAGAGTCTTCTAGAGTATGGTAGAAGCTTATGGAAGGCCCTGGAAGCTTCTGGAATATGATAGAAGGCTATAGAAGCTTATGGAAGCTTATAGATTATTGTGGAACAATATGGAATCTTATAGAAGCTTGTAGAATGTTGTAGATATACACATAATGTACATGAAGTATGTAGAGTAGTGTAGAGAATTCTAAAACATCAATATAGACTATTAGATCAAGTAGATCTTAACTATCCATTCTAGGAAGAAGCAAGTATAAATACCTTTTGGGGGTTGTCTCATTTGGAAGATAGATCATAGAGTGCATTGTAAGCATTGTAGCTTTCTTGAGAGTTCTTTAATAGAAGTGTTCTTACATTCTCCAACATTCAGTCTTCTCTTTTGTAAATTGTTTTGTGTAGAAGGCTGACTTAGGAATGAGAGTTTACTTAATTACCGAACGAGCGTTGGTGAAAGTCCAAGCCCGTTACATTTTACATTGTCTATAAAGCATTGTTATTTTACACAATAACGAAAGCTGTCCTTCACTATGTAAGCGTTCATTTTATAGTGTAAAATATCATCATTTTATCTTTAGTGTGACGTTTTATACTGTGATAAGTAGTCGGGCGTGAGCATAAAGTGTAAAATAACATCGTTTTATCTTAGTGTGACATTTTATACTGTGACAAGTAGTCAGGCGTGAGCTATCAATCTCAAATCTAATTTAAAGCTTAAAATTTACAAAAAAGGCCTAAGCTAAGCTCAAAGCTTGGTTAAATTGGCCTAGGCCATGCCTTCATACTAAGCCTTCATTTAGGTCTTGTTTAGTTAAATAATACAATCAAGTCCTCGTAACGGTTAAAAATTCCTTTGTTTTCTGCCTCATTTCAATTTGGTACCACTATTCATAAGCTAATAAACCTTGAACAATAATAATAATATAGTAAAGATGGTATTATAGAAATGGAGAATTTGAACATATAAAATAACATTAGTAATATTATAATAATAACAAAAAATATATACATCAAAATAAAATTTGATCATATAATTTATATTCCTCTTATGGTAAAATGTTGGGAATTATAAATATAAATTAATCTAAATATTAATTATCAAAAAAATAAAAATAAAAGTTAGAATAACATATGATAATTAAAAATATTTTTCTCTCCAAACCCATTAGTGTTGTTTGAAGAAGTCTTTCTTCAAACAAAGCTTTGCTCTAACTTATAGTTACTTCCTTAAGATCCAACTACCACCGTTCACTTCTTAATATTATGGAAATAGTTATTGAGTTTCAAACATAAAAAATGATTAATGCCAAGCTTCTAAAAGTTCAATAATAAAATGTATTATTCGTGCTAATTAAGATAGAATTAGCTCAAATTAAAGATTTTTGAGAAATCAAGTATAAGAAGTATAAAGTTGTATTAAAAATAATAAGAACATGAGAATATTTTTAACGTAGTTTAGTTAATAACATATAATTATGTCCTTGATTTAAGAATAATTGATTTCACTATTTAATCAAATATCATATTGAAAATTATAAATTTTCTCTTTTTATAAAAGTAGGTTTACAGTAAAGATATCAATATGTAAAGTCTAGCTAGTACAATTCTATACAAATTGCTAATTATAAAATTCAACCTAGTTTAAACATGACTCTAATAAATCGTGGAATCCTTTTAGAGTTTAAAATTTACTGAAAATTGCATTTCTAGATTAGACAACCAATTGTTCGCACATGGACATGAGGTCTGATACAATCTCAGGTTGTGTAATTCACTTCCTTTAACTATATATGTACACAGGCTCTAATATGTTCATGTCCTATTTTAGAAAAACCTCCAACACACCAATATGCTCATGCCTTGAGCTGTTTCCTTACCTGTATCTTCATTTTGCATTTCAAAGAAGAACACACCCTGACATTTGATCATGTTCACTTAAAGACTTCTAAGAGACTCTGTTTTATTCTCAAAACACTATGAGCTTGTCACTCTTATACATGAGCTATACATAACAATCTTTCCCTTCATGAATGTACTATTTTCAGCCAACACACTTTAAGAATCACTTTTAAGATTGTACAGTCTTAATATGAGTTATACAAAATAATCTCTATTTTGGTGAAAATACTCTACAAAAGTTAGGTTATAGCCAGCTCTAACACCTTTATAGATTAATCAAGTTTAAGAAATGCTTGAACTTCTCCATAGTATCAAGTTTTGTCAGTTACATTCTCTAAAATATTAATCTTTTCCAATAAAATCTGCTAGATTTAATCAGTCTCCTAAGCTTATAAAACCTTACATATTTAACCACAATACCCATCTCTCTATCCTTCTTTTGACTATCCATAGTCTCATGAAATGTAGTTGGATCACCATTACTGATGTTAAGAGCATACGAGACCAAATCTTCTTAACTACATCTAATTGGTGATCTAATGATATGTTTCACTCTACCTGTGAATACTGTATTGATGTTTGAGATTCATTCATTTTTGTTAAAAGAATTCAACCTAATTCTCTTAACATTGTTCTTTCAATTCCTAAAACAAAAGTTCTAGCACCTTTTGCATTTGTTATAGGTTATTCTAGTTCCAATTGTACCACATTTGAATCAGCACTGCTCTTTATTAACTCTAACATGTTCTCTCTATACATTTGCCTTAATAAATACTACTCTTTAAACACTTCATCCTTAAAGGTTACCCATGTTTATTACTAGGCATATGAAACTTTCAAAAATCTAAATTTCAGTGTTTTTCACCCTTTAATAAGCTCCTCTTATAAAGATATGTCATTCCTTTCTTATTGAGATGACCCATTTACATGTTTCATAATACAGTACTATCTTTCATTAGCTCTATAGCTACGACTTCACCATCTATAACTATATCCCCTTATCAACCTATAGATATTGCCCATAGTTTTGGCCCTTTCTTCACAATTATCTCATCTGTTACCACCTTAATATTATCTCTATCGATTTTATATTCAAAATCATTTTCATATGAAGTATTAAAAGAAATCAAGTTCTTTCCTCACTCTACTGCTTCTTATTTGAATAGTCCCTCCTAACAACTCATACTTGTAGCATTAGGCCATCATTTTACCTTTGAGTTAGATATATAACTCCTTTTAGATGAGTCATCCTTGTTTTGCTTCATCCTATGATATTAATTTCCCTTCATATATAACCTTTCACCTTGAGAGCTTTCACTATTATTTAGTCTTTGTTAATTGTGAACTAATAGTTGAATGTAATATCTTTTATACCAACTATTTCCTTACCAATGTGAGAATGGTAACTAAATATTCATAAGAAATAGATAAAGAATAAAGCAAAATCATCACTTTATTCTCATCTATAATAATCAACTTAAGATTTAGCAAGTCTAACTATTTAGTTAAACACATTGATATACTATTTTAAATATATTCCCTCCTGCATTAAATGCAACCTTTTGTAGTTTCTACTTATGATATAACTTGTTTGTGAGAGATTTTGAATGTATTAGCTTTCTAGCTTCTTGTGTATCTCTATAAAAGATGTACATGTTAGTTTATGCCCTTGCAGCCAATTGGTTGGGTGCAATTTAATGTTTGACATTATTATATAATTAATGAAAAAGGCATTATTTGTTTTATGTATTAATTTAATTATATTTGATATTTTAATTCCAAAGGTAAAATTTTTGGAATAATTATTGTGTAATTGAAATTGTGATGAGATCATAATTGTGAGATTCAATTTACACGTACGTATTGTTTCTAAATGTTCCTAGTTATATTTTCATCAAGACGAGATATTGTTAAAATGATAAAACTATAACACATTATGTTTCTTTTTTATGAAAAAAGTAATTGATCTTATGAATTAAAGTATGGAGATACTTAAACTAATGTGTGGGAAATTATTAGAGAATAAGTAAATGAATTGACTCGCCTACGAGAATCCTGAATGGAATATTACTTATGTGTCTGTAGATTTTCTAATAATGATATTTGTATAATTGATCCTTAGATTTGAGATTACTAAGGTATTTCGTATGAGATTTACAGTGTTTGATGCTACTAATGAACCATCCTAGTATAATTCAGTCAGTAGCAATTAGATGCAATATGAACCATAAGGAGACAGTTGAGTAAGTCAATAAAGGATTCGTGAACCTAAAGTAATTAGAGAAAATGTTCCATTATTCTTGATTATTAACAATTTAAGTAATTGTCTAGCCAGAGTGAACTGAAATTTGAAAAAGGTATTTTCAAATATCAATTATAAATCAATTACTAATTAGCTAGAACATAGATGATTGGATGAAAAGAGTAGACATTGTATCCACACTTTGTCCCACTGAAACATGAGATGACAAAAGGATTAAATTATACATCATAACCATGCATAGATAGGTTAAATCAACCAATTTGACATTCTTGATATTTGGGTGATTATGACATGTTGCTAGATGTCAATCTTGATCTATAATTATAAATTGTTTAATTTGAGAATTAAAGATAAATTAAAAGGAGTTTTAATTTATCTAATTTTAATTTTAAATTAGAATTATAATTGATAATCATTGCTAATATATTAGGAACCTAATGGGTCATACAATAAAGAGCAGCTTGTTAAGAAATATCAATTTTAATTAAGTTGGACTTAATTAAATAGTTTGAGAAACTTTAAGGGAAATATAAGATATTTGATTTTATTAAAATTAAGTTAATTATAATTAGAGTATGACTTTAATTATAATTAAGGAAATTTAATTTTAATAAAATTACAAAACCACCCTAATGATTTTCTATTAATAGGAAGAAAAATAAAGGAGCTATCATTGTTACGTTCTTCCTTTCAAAAGTGTTGAGAAGTTATTTTGTGGATATTATTAGAGGCCAGACAATTGAATAGCTCGTGGTTGACAAATTAAAAAAAGTTGCAAAGGATTTTCAACGGGAACAAGAACAAGGTATAATTTCTTACCAATTGATTTGTGTTTTTATTCAAGTTATTCAATTATTGGGGTCTAAATGGAAGCTGTAAAAATTTTGTTTTCGTTGGGCCCGTGATTCATTACAAGAAAAATAGGAATTAGCGACAGAAAATTACCGACGGAACAGAAACTGTTACTAATTACCAACAGAAAAGAATATTCGATCGATAATTTTGACACTAAAAATTTCGTTTAGTGACGGTCGTAATATCTGTCGATAAATATGGAAGAAAATTATCTCGGTAAAATTTGTGACAGACATTAGCGAAGATATAACATGACCGTCGATAAATAAGGTGGAAAATTTTGAGTTTACTAATGAAAGTCGTCCGTCGGTGAGGTCCGTCTGTAATTATGGTGGGAATCATCCAGGCAAAATTTGTGACAAAAATTACCGACGGTGTGACTTTTTCATCAGTAAAAAAGCGGGAAATTACTGACAGAAGTTGTCTGTCGGTAATTTCTAGCGCTAAATGTAAAACGTAAACGTCGTCATCTGCTTCTTGTTCAGCTTTTTTAAGTAAATGAAAACGACGTCATTTTGTTAACACCAAACGACGTCATTTTCATTTTTATTTAACTCACTCGACTCTCCCCCATTCCCCCCACCTACGTCTTCTTCTCACCAAACGATGTCGTTTTCATTTTTAATTAATTGTCTCGACTCTCCCCCAGCCCCTCCCCCCACCTACGTCTTCTTCTCTGATTCTCTCCCACACTGTCGGCTGCCATTTTCTACTCTCCGTTAACCGTCTACCGTCATCGTGTCTCCGGCTACCGTCGTAGTGTCTCCTGTTGAGGTATTTTTCCACTGTATTAGATAAAAGTTTATCACATATAGGATGAAAGTTTAGTTGGGTGTTTCGTTTATTTTTGTATTATTTGATTGAAAAATGAAGTTAAGGTATAAATGTTAATGATAGAAGGGATAATACGTTATTTTGGTTATGATATTGGGATAAATTTCTAATGCATGTAAGGTGTTCGATTAAATGTCTATTCTTTGAAAATTTGATTTTAGTTCTTTAGATAAAGTCTAGGGTTAAAGGGTTAGGGTTAAAGGGTATTGCTTGATGAAATGTCTGATGAAATGTTTAGGGTTCAGGGTTAGAGTTAAGGTGTGTTTGATGAAAAGTCTCTTAGAACAAAACTTAATTATGTTGAGTTATTTTGTAATGAAAAGATTATATATGTAATTGTTAACATATTGTATTACAAAAAATTAACTATAATTAAGTTATGTCAGTAGCTATAATAGAATATGTGAGTGCAAGTATGCATGAGAACTCTAAATCACTTGATATATGCTCATTAGATCCCTAAATATATGTTAATCTAATAGCTAAATATATGCATAAATGAATATATAAAAATTTGCATAGGGAATAAAAACATATATTGACAAGTAGCACAAGTCATTTGATATTATTAACCATGTTAGCAACTTGCAATTATTAGCACAAAGATGTCCCATCTCTTTACCAATAAAGCGACCCATAGGCAAGATTTAGTCTTATAAAAACTATTAGTATTAAATTATTATTATTATTATTATTATTATTATTATTATTATTATTATTATTAACTTTT
>JANIIA010487244.1:0-15690 GCA_027478495.1 Erythroxylum alaternifolium | reverse complement strand
GAAATCCTGCAAGAAGATGTTAACTCTTAGGAGAACTCCCTCATAGTGCTCTTCTACGACAAAAGGCCTGCATTTTCTATCATTCAAAAATGGGCTCAATCAATAAGCAACAACACAAATGAACGGCATAAGGAAAATGTTATAGCAAGTGTTGGGAAAGGATTATTGGTTGCAGCTGATGGTGGAAAAGAAGTCATTGTTGAAGATGTTGATGGGGAAAAAGTATTAGAGGTGAATGTTGATGCAAAAGCTACTAGTATGGGTGAGGAGATCGATGTGGATGAACTATCAGTGAATACTAGTGACAATTCTAATGGTTTTGTTCAGATGGAAAATAGTTGTCCTCCTTCCGTGTACAATAAGGATGATGATCCTATTATTGGAGAATTTTTAACAACTACTAAAAGGAAATCCAACAGGAGTAAAGGGAAGGGCTCCAAAAATAAAATCTTTTGATTTATGAAAATCATTGTATGGAATGCGAGGGGGATCAACTGCCCAAAAAAGCTTTCAGCTTTAAGGGATTTTGTATATAACACAAAACCATGAATTTTTACTCTTTTTAAAACTAAAATCAGAATTGAGAATTTTGGTCTCTTGAATAAACTGAGTTCTAGATGGAAATTTATCTCCAATCATCAAGCCCATATGTGTGGGAGAATTATTATTGGATATAATCCTTCTTTGGTGGATGTCCATGTTTTTGTCACAGAGATGCAAGTTATTCACCTAAAATGTAAACTTCTTCAGGTAAATGTTGACATCTTTTCCTCTTTTATCTATGGTGCTAATTATATTTTCCAAAGGAAACTTTTATAGGATAACTTAATAGACTTCTAGAAAATTGTCAATGGACCTTGGATTTTATGTGGAGACTTCAATTCAACTTTATATAGAACTGAAGCTGAAGGAAATTATAGTCTGAGAAACTTCTCAGCTAACTTCAATGACTGTGTGGGTAAACTTGAAGTCTTTGACTTAAAAGGCTCAAGGTCACTTCTACACCTGGAGTAACAAACAAACTGGAAGATGGGCTTTGAGGAACAAAATAGATCAGACATTGGTAAACAAAGCTTGGATTATACAGTTTCCTAATAGTGTATCTACTTTCCCTTTATTTTTAGATCATACACTTATGCAATTAGAGAATCTCCTTCAATATCAGGGTAGAAGAGGTCCTTTCAGGTTTAACAACCTACTAATCGATGATGATGGGTTTTCTAATGCTCTTGAAAAAGGTTTGGAGGTTACGGTGGAGGGAACACAACAATTTATTATAATCAGAAGCTTAAAGCTATCAATAGGGAGATGAAAATTCTAATGAGTAGAAGATCATCTTCAAAACAGCAAGTCATTATCAAAGCTAGGGAAGATCTGCAGGCTATACAACATAAGCTTGATTTAGATCCTGCAAATTCTATCTTATTGAGTACTAAGAGGACTTTATTGATGTCTTATTTATCAAAAGTTAGGAACCATGACAGTCTTATGGAACAACGGGCCAAAGTTAATTGGCTAAACGATGGTGAAAGGTGTTCCAATTTGTCTTTAACTCCATTTTAGCTGAGAGAAATGCAAATAGAATCTTCTCCCTTAAATTGCAAGATGGAGAGGAAATTTCTCAGCAAAAAGATCTTTTAAAGGAAGCAGAGAGAAGAGTTTTTATGGCTCTTCTTGTACTCAAGCAAATACTATCTGTAGCACCCCAATCTCGCAAGACCCGAACCCGACATCTATGTGTGACATCCGAGTCCATGCCCCACGAAGGTGGAGTGCTAGAACACTTAATCAATCAAATCTCGTTGCCAAGTTTTTTTTAAACAATGCACCCTTTTGCAAAAAATCAATAATCAATTCGGGCCCGTTTCAATCATAAGCTTTTCCAATCACAGCCATACAATTATTAGAATTACAATGTCATTTGGGCCCATTACTAAAACAGAAGACTTGTAGTCATAATTCATTAAACTTCAAAATCATTCACTAACATTTCCAATTTGGAATATTGATTCAGAGCAGAATTATTTACATACTCATGATACAATCATTATTGAAAACACAATCTGATATAAATGAACGAAATAAGAATGCAGATGTGAACTGATCCCGACCTCTATCCTTCACTCGAATATTGTATGTATACTCCCGTTTGCCTAACAGGGTATTCTTCAGACCCTAAAAAATATTTGCAAATTTTGGGTGAGTTTTATGAACTCAATGAGTGACCATCATTGATGGCTCGCCCAATCATGTAACACATAATTCACAGCATTACACATTTCACACTTCACATTCAATATACTTTAATCACTCAATTATGCATATGCAATGCACATGAGACCCACTTTTTATTTGTTATTTTGTTGTGACCGAGTGCCTAAACTGTCCCTTAAAGGGTTCATTGATAACTGTCCTATATAGGGCTCATTAAATGTTGAGCCTGAGACTCTGAATCACCTTTGAGCTCGAGGCTCATTTTCACTTATTAAGCTTTAAGCTCTAATCGGTGGCTACTCTGGTCACAATATCCATTATGTTTCGTGCATTCATGACTTGAAATGCATCAATTACATTTGCATATTCCTATTCACTCACATTCCTATATCATCGGACCTCAGTCCGGCATTCACATTAAAGTTGAGAATCACTCTTTCATTTGTATGCAAATGCACATTTAAAAACACACTTATCATCGGATCATGATCCGGCATTTAGAAATCATATTATGCACACTTATTTCATCTCATTCACATACAAGTAACACTTCAATATCTCAATCCTCATTCACATTCATCGGACCTACTGTCCGGAATCTACAATCAAACACATTCATTTCACATTCATTTATCATTCACAACATAACTTAAGCAAACAATAATTGAGAGAAACCATCTAGGTTACTCATAAGTTGCTCCTGAAGCTAATTCTTGGAAGTGCCAGCAACATCTGGAGGTTGACGTTCCAATTACTCCTCTATAATAAATAACATATACATATATCATAATTTGTAAAATTTTGCGTGTCATTAATGCACATATATGAAATGAATTATGTACAATGCATTTTCATGACGATCCCAGGTATCCTTCCATCAATGTCATCACAAAAACAATTAAATATCAAAACTCACTTAACTAGCATTAGTTCGTAGGGTTTATACCTCGACAAACCATTTGAATCCAATTTCATAACCTAATGAGTCATTTCAGATTTTTCTCCAAACTCTAACTTTTGAGTCTACTGTTATTGATCATTAAGACAATGAAAATAAAGTAATTTGACAGTCCTCCCTTTTAAAAAAGTGTTCCTCTATGCCTTATCTTTCTAATGACACTAAAATCATTCAATTTGGTTCAATTGTGTGAAAGTTATACTAGAAATATTCCCACACTGCTTTTATTCTGAGACAATACCCTATACTCAACTTCCATCCAAACTTTGAAACTCTTACAGTCCGATCAAGAATTTGATTTCTTCACAAAATTTGTAGGCCTATGCTTCTAGTTTACTCAAAATCCAAAATCACTCCATTTGGATCACTACAGAAAAATTTGTGCCCACAACACTAAAACATGTTCAATGCAGAAAAAGTTCACCGCGGCGAACTCCTCCAGAGAGGAATTCCCGCATAAGAATCACAAGTTCGCCATGGCGAAACCTAGGGATGGCCTCGACGAACTTTACCTAAAAGAAATTCTCACTTAATCCTTTATGCCCAAAACCTCTATATAGCTCATTAATTATCAAGCATATAGGTATAAGCAAAAATTCACAAACTCTTCATCATCCACATCTCATACATACACAAGGCACCCTTTTCATGCATTATCCTCAAAATATCATCATAAATGCTCCATTCAACATTTCTCAAATAAAACATTAAACATAACTTACTTGATTTAGTTACCCAATCTTCAAACTCCTCAAGAAAATCACAAATACCTAGCTTCAAACACCACCCACGATCATCACCATCTTTAGGGTTAGAAGGTTAGCAATTTTTTAGAGAGAGAGAGAGAGAGAGCAAGGTGGAAGATGAGTGGGAGGTTCAACATCAATGGAGGTTAGAAAGATCAAAACCCATGAAGAAGAGGAAGAGAGAGCTACGAAGAAGAGAAAAAGAGAACCCAAAACAAAACTCCAATGGCTTTTGAAAGACAAGCATCGTGAGAGAGAGCAAAATGGTCTTCAAAACTTTAAAGCATGGTTGGTTTTAAGACATGGCTTGGCAAGTGACACTTGTCACTTGCCACATGTCCAATTTCTATTAATCCAACTATGTTTCTCTTGTTAAACTAATCCATTCACCTCAATTTCTAATCTAATTGCCTCTTTAATCTTCGATGGCACTTGTCAATAAATCCTAAAATCATTTATCAAAATTTTCATTGCTATTGGACAGAAATTTCTACTTCCATTTAGCAATTGTTTTGCCATTGGGAAATTTTCCTAGTCCAAAAATTACCACAAATTTTCAGAAATTTTTCCAAAAATTCTAAATCTACTATTTCACTTCCTAAAACAAATTTTCAATGCAAATAAGCCATAATTCTCAGTAACAATCACATTTATAACAATTACACCCAGAATGTCAATGAATGTATGTACAGACATATTCATGTGCAAAATTTTACTATTAACTTGTATGAGCATGTCATATTATGCATGAACATAAAAATGCATCCCTTGCCTCTCACTGAACACTCCTATTTACTATTCTAACCTTCCCATAGGTAATGGGATGTTACATTAACCCTTATGATGCAACCGATGTATTGTTGAGAAAGGACATAAACATAGAGTTATCGTAATGGAAATAAGCACACAGTGACAGGGGAGGAAGGGAGTTCTTAGTTCTTACACTTCCATCAAGATTTTTAATAACTGAATTACAATCTTCAATGCTGCTCATGGTCACGAATGCAAAACCTCTACTCTTTCTTGTCTCCCTGTCATAAAGAACCTAACAACCATTATTTTTTCTGTACATAATTCTCTCAAAAAATAGAGATTAACAGGTACTTGAGGGTGTGTGTTTAAATTCATAAGCATAATTAACCAAAAATGTAATACACATATCAGAACAATGATACTATAGATCAATGTTCTGTCATTGTCACTCTGCAATCTCCTGTAAAATTTAATATACTTCACTTACGTAAACCATATCATCTGGATGAGCTTTTAACATTCTTCAGGCACTTAAAAGTTCATTCCTTAAAAGAATTTGGTTTAGTCACACATTTGTAACTCTAAACTGAAGGTGTTTACTACAAACATATGTAACAATAAACTTACTGTGATATAGGGAAAGTAAGTGCAGAGCTTTTTCAATCTATCAAACCTTGATCATTGTTATCAAATACTGAGAATAATTCATCAAATATACATACATGTATAGGTAATGATCAAAGCTATGAGCGCTCCAATAGATATGGTTATTGTCAACATTAACACAATTGATAAATCTTTGTGAAGAAAAATCAATCAGTAAACATAATAGTTTTATGATTGAAACAGTAATAATTCTGTTGGATTCATAAAACAATTTAAGTTAGACATGGCACATTGAGAAAGAACAAGGACATGTATGTGCATGCTGTGACCTACCTCAATCAATTCTGAACTGCCATAGTCTTGAATGATCCCAGCAAGTTATGCACTGTCAAAGTTACAAGACAAATTCCTAAAGTAAAGTTTAGTGCTCACGGTCTCTCCTGTAGCTTCTGGTACATTTGCCACATCTCCTTATTCTCCACTGCCAACTTGCTGGTCTACTTTAGCCAAAGTACCCTCTTCGACAGGAGTAGCAGTAGCAGCCTCTTCCTAAGCAACAGCAGGAGATACTCTAGGCACACGCCATGAGATTGCATTAAGTGGACAAAATTTTTTCATGGGATAATAAGAACGAGACATGGGAGCCAACATGATCCAAGTTGATGAGAGTTTAAGAACAAAATTAGCTAGAGAGTATTGCTTATTGGCGAGTGTGCATTTGAGAGTCTAAATGGATGGCGAGAAAGAAGAGTCTACAGCCGCACTAACGGTGGTAGCCATGACAGTGGTGGTGGTGATGGTGGCTTATAGAGTTGATGGGAAAAGAAAGAGAGATGGAGTGGGGAGTGGAAGAATATTTCAACTTTGTTAAAAGTTTGACCTATGTAAAGAGTAAAGACTTACTGACCTACATGTAACGGCACATGTAAAACACGCCATAATTTCTGTTTAAAAAAAGTCTTAAATTGAGCAGATTCATGAAATTTTAGACCTTCTATGAGTAAGTTACAAGTTTAAGTCTCAAACTAATCAAACACAAGAAGGTTAAGCGCCAATTGGAACTTTTAGCCATGAAAAACTTTCCACTTTTCCTCCTAATCTTTTAGGAAATTGGTGAACACTAATCCTAAGTCAAGATTTCTTCAATTTCTACTCCAAGTCCACCAAAAATGGCACCTCTCTTCTTCCTCTTCTCCTTGGACAAATTCTCCCTCTTTCTCTCTTCTTTTCTTTATTTCTTTTTGGTTCTCATAAATCCTCCTTTCAAGTTAACCAAATTTTGTCTTCTTTTGCCTTTTTATACTACTTTAATACTTTACACGTCATTTTCTTATTAAACATCTTAAATGACTCATCATATCATCTAATTTAATGTTTCTTAGACCATATAGAGTCTTATAATTAGTCAATGTGAGTCATTTAAAATTTATTAATTAACTCCATTTATGTAAAAAGACTAATTCACCCTTTCATGGATTACTACACCTATAAACTGGACTAAATCTCGAAAATATTCCACAGCCATCTCACCATCAAATTGACCATGGGATACTTTAATTAGGATCAATAATTAGTAATTCGATTCCCAAAAATTGAATGGGTTTAAAATCATTAATACCCGCTATTTTCCAAAAAGGGAATTTTTGTTCTAAACTTATAAAATTCCCAAAATTCATCCGATTGGACTTGTTTCCGATCCGGTTCAATGTCATTTGACTCCTATTTTAGATATTTTCACATTTTTTTAGGGTTGGGTCCTCAAAATCCCTATTCAAGTGGAAGTACTATTTACCTGAGTTCACTATTCATCTGAAAATATTATTCACCCATAATAAAATGTATAAACCGATAGCAGGGAAAGATCGGGGTTTTACGTAAACAATTAATCACATATGTTTTAAACAACATATCTACACATTGAGCATCAAACTTTATACTTCTAGTGGAGATGATCAAAAACATTTATAAGCACATCAAGAATTTCCTCTAGATAGGTAATTCAAACTCTAAACCCTTTACTGAAGTTAGTTAGGAAAAAATCACTAATCCAAAAGATGAGGGTGGATTAGGAGTATTTATTTACACTTGATAAATAGAACTTTAATAGCAAAGAGGTTATGGAGGCTGGTAAGGGATACAAACTCTTTTTAGATGAAACAGATGCCTAACTACCATATAAGGGGCAAAAACTTATGGATAGTCAAGCTTAGAACCAACTCAACATGGAGCACGTTACAAATATTCAAGATGAGGGAAATACTTCAATAATCTATCAAGATTATAGTTGGAAATGGTGCAACAACATCTATATGGTTTGATAATTGGTATGTTTATGGACCATTGTACCAAGTGCCAAATTATGACTCCTTAATATTGTTCTTCTCCTCATATGCTAAATTTTGCTCTTTAATTAAAAAAGGGGAGTGGGATAGCACAAATAGATTCTGTAACATTATACAAGGTTGGTGGCCAACTTACCAGCCTAATAACTCAAAGAAAGACAAAGCCATCTGGACTAAGCATCCATTAGGTACTTTCTTAACTAAATCTTACAAAGAAATGATGATATAAGCTTTATGGAACTAAAGTATCCTGATATAAACTATTCGAGAACAAGATCTTTTCCGGCCAAAGTTACTTTCATCTTATGGCTAGTAGTCAAGAATAAACTCACAACTTTATAGAAGATCACTCCTTCAATCTGGATTTAGTTTCCTTGTCCTGTAAATTCTATAACAAACATATTGAAAGCACAAACCACATTTTCTTTGTCTGCCTCTAACCGGAAGCTTTATGGAAAGACATATTACAGAAATATGGTATAAGCAGTCCTTGTTAGGAATTAGAAATCATAGTGCATTGGTTCATCAAGCCATCAAATATGAGTAAACAACACACATATTTCCTTTAATTTTCCATAGGATACACAGTCTAAAACCTCTGGAAGGAAAGAAACATTAGATTTTTCAAAGCCCAAAGCAGTGATATCACTGAAATGCAAGTTAGAACATCAACATTACTAAGGAAATAGCTATAATCCAAGCAAAAGTGCACAAATTCTCTAGCTTTCTACTACATAGATAGAATATAAGATAATGAGAGAAGCTTACATGCTTCTCTTGCACTAAATCTTGTTTTAACATTTATATTTTTCCATGTTCCATTCTATTGTACTCTCAACAGTTATTCATTTTTTCCCTAAGATTTTGCCTTGAATTAATACATATTTTTTAATTTCCAAAAAAGTCAATGGTCGCATCCTGAGCTATCATTATCCAGATCAAACCAAATCAACCAAATGTTTTTATAGTTAAATTAGTTCATTTATGGTTACCCGTACTAAATAGCGTTGTTTGAAGGTTTAGAAGGTTTCATTAATAATTAATTAGTCAATCAAACTTGTAGACCCTTTATATTTTGTAGGAAGGTGTCAATTTTGCAAAGCGATTGCGGGAGTCAAATTCCTAGATCGAGGGGCAGTTCTCGAATTATGTAATCACATATGTATTCAAGTTTTTATGTCAACTTTGGCTCAAGATGGGAAAACGAGACTAGTTTAGGATAATATAATGGTTCACTTTGTCTACGTACCTAACCTTTAAACTACAAATCAATACTACGGAAAACAACTGTATTAATAATATAATACCGAAGTTTAAATTTTTGATATTTCAAAGATTCTGGCATGACAATCGGTACCAACGACTAACTTCCAGTAGTATATGTGATCATACAACCTCTAACAGCTGATTATGAACCATCGATGCCAACTACTTAGCTATAAGAGTACATGGTCAACCTTAAACTTGCATGCAGAAATATTAAATCAAACAGAGAACTAGGTAAGAAACTTGGTATATTTACATTTAAAAGAAAAAAGAAAATTATAATGAAGTAGAACTGCTTCTCTATTTACGAGAATACAAATAATATCACGATGAAGTCCTACATCTTCACACTCTCTCTGTATATATAATATTAATTTCGACAATTAAATTATAGACTTTTGAAATTCTGACTAAATCTTATTGAGTAAAGGAGTTTTTTCTTTTTACTTCTATATAAAGGCACTACAAGAAATACATACAATTCGTGACGTTTTATTAATAAAACGTCACAACTTGTTTAAACTTTTCTTGACATTTAAAAAATGTCGCAAAAAATTGTTTAAATGTTACAAAAAGTTTCAATTTTTTGCGACGTTTTATAAAAATGTCACGAATTTATAACATTTTTGTGACGTTTTATCAATAAAATGTCACAAAATAGAAACCGCCACGTTTTGTTGAAGAGAACGACGCAGAAGGGTTACTTAAAACATTCTTCTTTAAAACCTACCCTTACTTAAAACATTATGCTTTTTTGTTTTCTTAAAACCTACCGTCTGAGCACTGTTGGTCTTCCTCCTAAAAAATGATTATATTCAGCAACAAAAGGAAGGTGTTGCTGAATATAAGGGTTTTTTTGTTTGTATACCTTGGCGACAAAAAAGAAGAAGATAGAGAAGGGTGTTTGCTAAATTTTGGGGGCAACATACTCTAACTCTCTCTTCACTTGGTTTTCAATTTCTCTTCCTAATAGTGGCTGGTTGCACATTCAAATCCGACAATATTGTGGTGAAATCGCCTAACGATAGGTGGCTTTTAATTCCAAAACCCTAAATGATGACGAAGAAGAAGAATAAATGGATGAGGATGATTATGAAGATGACGATGATGAAGCGGACCTAGGCAAAGACGAAGAGGAAGATGAAGACGACGATGAAGAAGATAATGACGTGAAAGGAAAAGGAAATGCATCTCAAGCTAAGAAGGTTGTTACTCCATTTCTTTCCTCTTTATTCAGATGGCTTCCTAGCGATACGATAGAACTCTAAATTGCTACTTGCAACTACAACGTTCATCGTTAAATGTGGTAAGCTACGGGAAATTAAAACATTCTGAAGTTTTTTAAAGAAAAGTCAGAATCGAGAAACTATGACAGAAGGATGACCACATTCTTTCGTTTTCTTTCAGTTCTCGCAATTATCAATTTAGACAGCCAAATACAGCAGAAGAACTATAAATTCTTTGGTGTTCACTTCCTTCACCGTGGCCACCGTGGCAAGGACCAAAAGTAACAGTTCCATTGGAGCTATAGCAGAAGAGGCAGAGATTGATTGGTTACCGATGGACCTATTGGCCCACATATTCGTTTTGACACCTTCCTTCACCAATTTGGCCCAGTAAGTACTACTTTGATTTTCTTGTCTTATAGTGCTCTTAGTCTTTATGGTGAGAATCCGTGGTTGGTGTATACGCGCAGAGCAAGTGCTATGTGCAGGAAATGGAAAGAAGGTGTTAAGCAATCTTTGGGGACGAGACAGTGCTTGAGCTTTGTCGGTCGGAAGATGGACGATGATACTACGGCTCGTATCGTACGACATGCTTATGGCCTTAAAGAACTCGATATGTACACAGTACACTCTCTGTCTCTTTCTTTGGGTATTTAGGTTCATGTGTGCTTCTCCTTTTGATTCTTGTTTTAGTTCTGGGTTGAGACATGATTGATTGATTTGAATTAATTCATTATTGATAAATTGATGTTTTTAGTTGAGAATATGAACTTGGATTTTAACCTTTATGCGGGAACATTACCAGTGAAGAGATTTTTCCTTTGGTGATCCTAGTTTCTATTAATGGGTGGAAGAATCAGAGATGTTTGTTATCTTAGTTTCCAAGAGAATTCTGTAGTCTTTTGCAGCTTCAGGGATAAGTTCGTCTCAATTGGATAATAAAGAATGCACAGAAAGACTAATCTCTACACTCTCAAGCTTTGAAGCTTCTCATAATTGTTTATTTTCCTACTGAAAATCTTAGATTTGAATTGTATTTCAGAACTAGTGTGCTTGTTTTCTGATGCTTTAGTTATTTTATAGTGAAACATAAAGAATAAATATTTATAGTAGTCTTGCCAGGAGAGTCTAAATCTAATTCACCAGATTCAAGACAAATTTAGTTTTAAGATTTTCTGGAGAAGAAAGATGCCATAGGACTACATTGTAGAGGTTGGTTGATGTTGCATCCGAATATTGATTCCTTCTTTTGCAGCTCTCAGGATTGCACGATCAATAAGTGGGAAACTTCACAAGGCAAGTTGATTCGTGAATTGAAGGTGGTACTTGTAGGGTCATGGGCATTGGGTTAAGTCTCTTGCATTGAGTAGAAAATATGTTCTCCAAACAGGGGCTTTTGATCATTCTTATTTTGCAATTGAAGCTGGCATTATGTTTTTCCATTCTTACGGTTGTAGGCATTTATAATCAAATAACAAGTAAGTTTCTTATCCTTTTTTAAGAAAATTCCCTCGAGTCCACAAAGGTCAACTTGATGCTTAACATCTTCTTTAATCACATTGATAAATAGGTCTTGGACCTCTTGCTAGATTTCTTCTTCACCTATCAAAATTTGCAAACATTTATTATTCTGGAAGAAGGTCTACTGATTTTACATTATGTGACTGATATGCCTAGCGTACATTCCTGTTTGCTACATTTTACCGAACAACACTATTTTTTAATACTCTTCTTATGTGTGCTAGTTTCGTGTCACTAACAACAAGCCATAAGAAGAGTATTAAGAAACATCACTAAAAACAAGCCATAAGAAGAGTATTAAGAAACAACACTATTTCTTAATACTCTTCTTATAATTAACTCTTGGTTATTTTTGGCTACTGCTTCAGTCATCTTCTTCACCCCGTTTGTCCATCCAGATGATGGACAAAGTAATTAAGAAGCCTGAGATGTTGCAGGTTTCCATGGACCTCGAATTTGTAACATACTTGTACAGTGATTATCTGTCAGTCTTTCCTGGGAAAAAGGAGCCTCATGACATTATATTGTGTAGGTACATACATCAAATATCCACTTTTAGGAATGTGAATGATTGTTGTTGATTAATATGCAGGGCTAGAAGAATCTTCTGCTTTGGGCATGGCCATCGAAGGTGTTAAAATGTTCAATGGTTTGAAGTGTAAGATTGCCTGCAATTTTTGCAAGGTATTTTTCTTGGTGTTAAAATATTCAATCGTAGACTCGTTCAAGTTTTTGATTTCTTTTCATTATTTCTTGAATTGTTTAACACCTTTGTTTCAAATCTTTTCTTGTTAATTTCCCTTTTTTTTTCTTGTTGTTGAACGTTAAATTCTTTGATGGCAGATATCATATGTCCTAAATACGGAGAATTTCTTTTTTCATCCAAGGAGGAAAAAGTACAATTCATCTCATAGTTTATCAGGAAAGGACAAGGGTACAACGTTTTCATAGTATATAAGTACATTTCCTGCTTGTGTTTCGAAGTACACTAATTGTCAAGTTGACAACCTTTAGAAAGTCACGTTGGCTGAATGATGAACAATATAATCCTGCAAGGGCACATGAGCATCATTTTAACCATCATGGTGCACACAAGGCTGATGGATGATAATTTTATAGAGATGTGCCTATCACCTTGTTAATCATGTGTTTGTAAGTAGGAACACTGAATGGCCTTTACAATTATCATAATCGTGCATTATCATATTGATGTTTTCAAGTATACTTTGCATATTGATGTTTTATTGTTTGTTCAACAAACTCGCAAACTTAACTCACATATTGAAGAAAAATTTGGCAATGTCGCATCATTAATAATTATTAAAATTAATAATATACCAAAAAAATTAAAGAATTATTAAATAAATAAAATTCATAAATAATATTGAATAGTTATTAATCAAATAAGATTTAAAAAATTGTATTTTAAAAAATAATTATTAAAATTAAAAATTATTAAATCAATATGATTTTTGAAAAATGGAAGAAATAATCAAAAATAATACAAATAATAATAAAAATGTCATAGAAGACATTCCGCGATGTTTCTAAAAACATCACGGAAGACATTCCGTGACGTTTCCAAAAAAACGTCACGGATTCCTTCACATTCTGTGACGTTTTAAAAATGTCGCGAAATATTAGACAATCCGCGATGTTTTTTAAAAACATCATGGAATGTTAGTATTTTTTTATAAATGTCGTGAAATGTCAATATTTTTCGTGACGTTTTTCATAAAACGTTGCAGAAACCTTTTCCCTGTACCACATTCCACGACATTTTTTATGATGTTTTTTAAAACGTCGCAGAATGTATTCTACGACATTTTTTGGACATTCTGTGAAAAAACGTTACAAAATGCCTTGTTGTCTTGTAGTGAAGCTATATAACAACCACAAAGGAAAGGTTATTTTTATAGGTTCTAGCCAATTTGATGCCAAGAGTTATATTTAATATTGATCAAGTGAACAATAAATCTTTCTTTTATGAATTTTTTCTTTCCATTATATATATATTTAGATTATTCTTTTATTTAGGATACTTATTGATGTAAATTCACTTAAAATAAGTTTGAAAAATATAAAAAACTAAATAGATGTATAAAGTAAGTTATAGTCATTTTGATGCTGCTAAGATTTCTTTCCACTCCTTAAATTTTAAGCTTCCTCTTTGCTTCCAACCATGCCTAACTCCTCTTTGAGGTTTAAATGTGTCCCATTTACCCTCAACTGCTATATCATCATCATCATTCTCCTTATTAATCTTTATTGAAGTTTTTAGGTTATACATATACGCCTCCCCTAATTATGTATTAGATCTTATCTTCCCCCTTTTAATTTTGTAATCTACTAGGATTGCTTCATCAATATATCCTTAACCCTAATATACATCATATTCATCCTATCAAACTATTATTACATGACCTACATAATATATGAGTTATCTCTGTCCTCCTTCCATGTTGAAGTGCCCTTAAGAGGCATATCTGAAACATATAAGATAAAGTTAGTAAGAAAAATATCTACACACTCCCTCACGTGTATGCTCTCAAGGTTAAAAACTACTCATGTTTCACTCTTCATTATACTTTTCTCAATGTTAATCTCACTCTCTTGCCTTTTCACTCTTTGTTTCTTTTTCAAGTTCTTTAAAGAACTAAACAACTAAAACAATAATTTAGCGTCATAAAATCTTAAGGGTTAGTGAGAATGTGCAAACAACTAAAACAACTAAGAGTAGAAAATAAATTACTGGGTTAGTGAGAAATTTAAAAGTTGAATAAAAAAAGCTAGCAAGAATTCTAAACTATATTTAAAAAATATTTTTAGGTCATTGTTCCTGCACCATTATTTCTGTTAATGTACATTTTGTATTAATTTTTGATACATAATTTGCTAAACTCTTGTCCATTTAATGTTTAAATTGCACTAATTGAGAGTTATTTGTTGTAATTTCAGACACACATTTTAAAACAAAAAAGTTAACGTTTTTGAGTTGCCAAAAATGTTAATGTTTTGGCCAAGAGAAGAATGAGAAATGTGCATAAAAAAATGGCATTAGCTAGAATTAAAAAAAATAAGATAGGTGCGGTAGAAAAGAAGAGAGGAGGTTGACGACGAAGAATTGAAAAATAATGCAAGATTTAGGCGTGAATGTTCGTGAAAGGTGGGCCAAAAATTCTCAATAAATCATTCAATACATAAGAGACAAAAAGGGAGGCGGCAATCAAGAAATGAAAGTTGCCGTGGAGACACAAAAACGTAGCAGGAGGTGGCTAGGAAAGAACAAAAAAATAGCTGGTAGAAACTTCAAATTGAGGTAGGTGGCAAACTCACGTTAAAAAACAAAACAGCTAGTGACCAAGGAGAGAAGACGTGGAAACAGTTGGTGGAGAAGAAAACATTGGCAGCTATTTGTATAGGAAAGAAATGTGAACAACAAAGGGAAACACAAGACGTTCGCTAAACAACATACACGTGAGATAGGAGAGAAAAACATGGCAGTAAGTAGCTGGTGGCAGGAGAATAAAAAGAGCAGCTGTGTGACAAAAGGGGAGTAGTGTGAGTAATGTTGAAAAAATAATAATAAGAAGAGAGAGCTGCACCAAATGTTGAAAAAAAGAGAGAGGTAGTAGCATTAGTGGAGAACAGTAGTGTACGTGAGATAGGGCTGGAGCTAGGTGAAAATAAAAGAAGACACATTGAGTTGGGATACACAAAAAAATAAGCTGGTGGTGGCATTCCACTCACGAAGTTGAAGCAGCTGTTGGCACTCATACAAGAAGCAGCTGGTGGCGTGAACAACAAAAAGTAGCTGGTGGATGGTTGACGCAAGCAGCTGGAGGAGAAAAAGAACGTTAGCTAGGAGATTAGCTGGTGGCTTAAGGAGAAAAACGTGAGTACAGTTCGAGATAGAAATAAAAGAGAGAGCTCCATGGAAGCTGCGTGAAGAAGAAGAGATGGGCATGAATAGAAAGATATGTGAACAGTACCAGTGGACCAAAAACCTCCCACATAATTCTTCACATCAGCTACAGTGGCAAGGAGGGAGGATAGAA
>JANIIA010487178.1:0-15694 GCA_027478495.1 Erythroxylum alaternifolium | reverse complement strand
GCATGAGATGTGGTACTTTACCACATCTGGACCCGTTTCTTTGGTCCGACCCGTTCTCTGGAAACGGGATGTTACATGCTACTTATGACCTAATCTAGTCAATAGTAGATCAGTCAGTATTCATTGAATATAAAATAAATTATATGGAAGTAGTTGAGTGATTAATACATTATTCATCATTCTAAATTATTAAGGAGATTGTTTCATTATTTTCAATCAGTGTTGATTCAAGAAATCTTTGGCCAAGGTGGAATGATGCATTGAAAATCGTTTTCAAATGTCGTATATTGAATCAATTACTAATTAGACTTTAAAAAGTAGGTGTTGTTTTTATACTCTATATCTAATCGAACCAGTATATGATTAAATAAATGAATTATACTAAAAAGTTATGTATAAAAAGATTAGTCAAAACCACTTTGATATTCTTGAATATTTGAGTAGTTATGATGCATTGCTAGACATAAGATAATTAATTAGAGAATTAAAGATATATTAAAGAAGCTTAATTTATCTAATCCTAAATATGATTTAGGGTTATAATGTACATCAATTGCAAACATATTTGAGAACCTAATGGGTCACACACAGATTATAAGTTGAAGAGAGAAAAGGTAATTTAATCAAGTGGACTTGATTATAAAGTTTGAAAATTTTTATTATTAAACATGAGATGTTCAATAAATAAGGATCAATATGAGATATTAGATCTTATTTTGACATAATTGATATTTAATTGGAATTATTTAATTTTAATTAAAGTTTAATTGAAATTAAAATTTAATTTCAAATATATTACGAAATGTTCAAATATATTATAAATAAGCTTAAGCTTTAATAGAGTTAACTCTTTTTATCTAACCCTCTCTACAATAGATGTAGACTTCTCTCAACACATTCTGTAAATACCGTTAGAGATTGAATAATTATGCAACTATAATGATTGAGATGAGTCGATTTTAGAAATAGTTTGAAGGAAGTGACAATAAAAGAATAAAGTTTCACAATAAGTTATAAATTACAATTTATACTTTGTCAAGATTTATCTATTAATTATTTGATATAATTAAGTGATCTTCTCTTTTAGGATATTATAGAAAAAGATTCATATTTTTTCTGCTGCTCTGGTAATCAAAGCCTACCTCAATTTTATAATAATAGCTTCAGAGATGAAATTAATTATATATTTTGATTAAATTTTCTTGATTGCTACTGTTTTAATAAAAGATAAATCTTGTTTTAATGCATTTCCCTAATATTAATTAGGATGAACTAATTATGGTTTGTTTTCATTTTATGAAAATTAAAACAGCCCCTTTGTTTAGGTTATCTGAAGATTCAGTTCATTTGCGTCCCCTTTGGTTTTCTAGAAAACTTAGTTTGAAATGTCATGTTTATTCATGGTTTCTGAAAGCATAAAAACATAACCTGCCCTATCCTGTTGTATTTGCTTCTAAAAAGTCTCCACTGCATGGCCGTTATTTTGTATTCTATGAAAAGTTAATCACATCTTCCGTTTTGTTTCAGGAAAATACATGAATATCCCTCGTTTCTGAAAGTTAAAATTGCATGTCCCAAGTTTAAGTTGCCTAAAAATCATCCAGTTTGTTATATCTGAAGAAACATATTACATATATCCCTAGATCGTGATGATTATTTCTAAAAAATTAGGACATATGCATGTGTTTTTAAATATGATTATGGTGTCTGAATATCTGGGTTATTGAATTTTTTTCAGTAATCAACCTTCACCAACAATGTTGCTAGTTGGTGGTGCGATGACGGAGCCAGTGGCCATAGTCATCATGGGCAAAACTTGCCCTTGGAGGAAGAGGCACACCTGGATGCTTCATGCACGAAGAACAAATGCGTAAAGGAGTAGCAATGTGGACGGGGAGAGGCAAAAGCAACCATATGGTGAATGGATTCAGCCGGAGGCGGCGCAGAAGAAAATATAAAAACCTAGTTGGAAAACGATAGGGTGCAGGCCCCATAGGGAACAAGGGTTTACTTTTTGAGTAAAAACATAAATATAGATAACTTAAATAGATATTTAATTTTATTAGATAAGTGATTATTTAATTAATTTTAAAAAAAGAGATATCATTTTAAAAATATATGTTAAAATTATAATGTTCAAATTAAAGGCAGTATAATAGAATATTATGATGATCATCATCATATCCAGTTTGAAATCCCGCAATAAAGCGAGATTTAGAGAGATTTGATAGTACGCAATCTTACCCCTATATAATAAAGAGGCTGTTTTTTATAAACCTACATTATAGATGTGACAATAAAAGAGTGGTGTAAGTTAAAGAGTAAATAAGTAAAATATTACAATAAACACATAAATAAGTAAAAATAAAATAACCAAAAGATATATCTGATATGCTGTACAGATTTGCTAGTACTTGAAAACTAAAAATAAGCAAAAGATATACCTGAATGGTATCTAAATTTATTAGTACCTGATAAACTGTCAAATCCGGTGCTTCTTGTCTTTATTAACTATATATACTAAGTGTGAAGATGGGTGACGACGAAAAATTAAAATCCAATCATCCAATTCATCCAACGGCTTGTCTTCATCCCCGTTTTACTTCACGGTCACGCCTGCTTACTCTCGAAGCTTCCACAGAGAGCGACAGATCCTCCTCTCTTCTATGCTTTGCTCTCTCCTCTGGCTTCTTCTCCTTCTTCACCGTCGGTAGCTACTCCAACTTCTGCTCCTTTCTTTTTTCTTTTTCCTTTCTCCATTTAAGGACCTTTCAGATCTCAGACATGAGAAGTTTAACCTGGAATTGATATTTTGTAATGAAAAATGATTTTAGTTTTGGGTTCACTTTATTTTCAAAATGTTTAGGGGGGAGATTGAAAAGCTGAGATCCAGAACTTCGGGTTCACTTTTTTCAAAATATTTAGGTTTAGATGGTTTGCTTTGCTCTCTCCTCTAGCTTCCTCTCTTGTTCACCGTCGATAGCTACTCCAACTTTGGCTCCTACTCCGAGTTCAATAACGACACTGAAGCTTTCGTCGATCACGTTGCCGCCTCCTCTCTTCATGTATTCCGTTTTGGATCTTCAACTGATGATGTAGATCCCAACCCTAACTTCTCCCAAAACCCCTACGGCGTCGATAATGGCTACGGCTATGGCTATTTTAGTTTTTTTATGGTCACAGTAGTGAGATCGATGGCGGTGAATGAAATAACGATGCCGAAGCCTCCATCGATCACGTCGACGCCTGCTCTCCTTATATATTCGGTTTTGGATCTTCAATCTTTCGATGAGGTCGACGATAGCTACTCCAACTTCAACTACTACTCCGAGTTGCAATAATGGTTTTTTTGCCCTTTTGCTTTCTGATTTCAATTTTTTGTTACATGACATGTTTCTTAACCTGAGCACTCTTCTGATTGGTCGTTTTGCAGTTTACACTATGCTAATGTTTCAATTGGAACTCCAAGTTTATGGTTTATGGTTTATGGTTGCGCTAACCCTCTTCACTATTGATTATTTTCACAGATCTGTGAATGGTTGTCTTCAAGGTTACACATGTGCAGACTTCTCCTTTCGATGGCTAGAAACCTGGTGCTTCTGCTCTCCGTAAAAAGGTCTTATTCGTCTTCTTTGTGACTTACTAGTCTATATCAAGTTATCAACTTCAGCTTGACGTTGTTTGAACTCATCGAATGTTTCATCTGTTTTACAGTCGGTCGCATGTTATATTCATAATTATCATGGAACAGAAGAAAAGGCAAAACGAACAGGCACAGATGGAATGCATTTCAAAGAGGGTATTTTCGTTTTCGTTCCATTCGAGTGATAAACAGATCAGTGTCTTGGGAAATATCCTTTCTGTTGGTTAACTGCTTGTTCCAATCTTGATGGAAATTGGACCTGTCTTTGGAAGTCAAAGTAAAATCTAATGTTTTAGTTTTGCTAAACATCCCATCAATAAAGAGAAAAATGCATTAAGCTTTCTGAACTTCTTTTCGTAAATATTATATATTTCCATATAATTTTGTACTTCATTTGGTGCAGGTATACATATTAATAAGGGCTTATTGGCTCTGGGAAACGTGATATAAAAAGCCTGCAATCTTTTGTTTTGTATGCATGATTTGATTCTTGTCTTGAGTGGGTTAGGATCATAAGAGTGTCATTCCCTAAAATTTGTTGTTTACTCTTATATTGTTACGGAATACTGCTCTTTCACGTAGGTGAAGAGATATTGTTGGAAGGTGGAAGCTTTATCCCAAGTTCAGTGTTGGAAGGAGATGAAGAGGATGAAAATTAGTTGATTGTCTTAGGTTAGGGGGTTATAAGGTATGTTCATCGTGCTTTAAATTGTTTCTTAAAGGACATGTTTCTGTCATGAGCACTGATGATTTTTACTTTTCATTTTTTTTGGATATTAAGAAATAAAAGTCAGTGGGAGAGTTCGTGGTCGTGAAATTGGTACCATCAAAGGTTCTTCTTTCCTCTCTCTCTCTCTCTCTATCTATCTATATAACTTACATGTTTGAGGAAACTAACTCTCTATGTTCTTTCCATCTTCTAGGATCTGGCAGCTCGAGTGTAGGGTGCTCAACTTAGTACTAATTATACTTTACGTATTCCGAAAGGAGGAGATGGTAGGTCAGGCGGGGAGTCACGAAAATCATCTCCTTTCATCTTGGACTCAGTCGCAATACCATGGAAGAAGGTGATCCACTGTGAATACTTTTGCGTTTTACACTACATATGCCTTTTCATTAGGATCTACTACTCATGTTCATGTCAAATGTAGGCCTTGTGGTCAGTACGTGTCTCGGTGGTGCCCATTTTGGATCTTTATCCAGTGGTTGGATAGCTGATGTGGTAGGATGACAAAGAGCAATCCCATTTGTGCTTTGCCCATGATTCTTGGTGCTTCTAAGAGGTACTATGAAGTAACCTTTTGGAATGATGAATTCTAGGAATGTGCTTCTTTTATTGCATTTCTTGGAAAATTAAGTTTGTAACTCTGGCATAGGTTATTGATTTCTACTGTATTTCTGCAAGTGGAAGTTGTTAGGATTATTGTAACATACATAATACTGAAAGCAAGGACCTTTCGCCTTATGATCAAAAACTTTTTGTTTTCCGGTTAGGATGTCCTGAAAATTCAATCAAAAACCTTAGAAATGGCTTTTTCCAACTTTGTCCTCTTGTTCTTGGGTGAGGTTGGAAATGATTCACAATATGTTGGTCGATCTTCAAATTGGATCAAGCTGTACATACAGGATTTACTTATTCAAACACCACACAATGGCAATCTCTTTCACATTATTAACCTTTTATTGTTTTCGGCCATATTGTCATATTAACTTTTTACATTATTTATCTTAATGATTGATCATTACTGCATAAAGAATAGTCCTCCTTGTGCAACTTATAGTTTTACCATGTTTTTTAACTGATTTCGCATATATATGAATCAGTGATGTCCATTTCAGTGCATCAGTGAAGACTTTAACTGGTATGCTTATGGGAAAATTGTTAGTGGGAACTGGAATGGGCCTTGGCCCCCCCCACTTGTAGCTCTTTATGTGACTGAGTTATGCTAACTGTTATCCATAGTGGACTATGTGTTGTATTGTCCCTTGTGCGTCAGAAAAATGTTTCATTTTAATTATATCCGGCATAATCATCACAAACAGGTATCACCGTCCTTTGTAAGGGGTACATATAGAAGCTTCATCCAGATTGCAACATGTTTAGGACTTATGGGGGCTCTGTTTATAGGAATTCATGTGAGACAAATTACGGGCTGGTAAGGAATGTACAAATAGAACCATACCATGTATTCTTGATCTTTCTTGTTCTTTACTCTCTCTCCCTCTTTCTTGTCTGTGGAGGTACCTTGTTAATAATAATCAATTATTCGCTTGTTAACTGCATGGTAAGATCCATTGAAGTCAAGTTAAATTGGTGGCGATAAAGTAATATCTTAGAATGTCACAAAGATTTGTAGCATCTGACATTCCTTGTTTGTTTAATCTATAAGAAAGTACATTGAAGTTTAAAGTTTGCAAATAAAGCTCTACTTTGATTATTGATTAGATTGGCTAACTTCACAGGCAATTTATGGCCAATTTAAAAACCTCCTTTTTATCATTGACTTACATCTTAAACAACTTTTTACTCTTTGGTCTTTTTGATTTTCAAAGAGTTGTAACGAAGTGATTCTCTATTGAGTTGTTTCTGACTATCGTTAATTAGTTTTTACAGTTCTCTGTATGTTATCTCTTGGATAATGCTTATTTATCTTAATCTTCATATTCTAATTCATCTTGACTCCACCCAGTTTTCCTTTTCATGCAGGAATCTTGCCAATAATCAATTCAATGGAGGAATTCCCTGTTCCATTTCACATATGACTTCTCTGAAATACTTGTGGGTGATTTCTCATTCTTGTTTCTCAAATTCAGCTTCTTTCCACAGTTCAATATTAAGTTCATACTCTACATGTTTTTCCATTCCATTCGGAGTGTAGGAACCTTGCTCACAACTAGCTTCAAAATCACCTTAATGAAATGTTTGGACAGCTATCTTCACTCTCCTCACTTTGAGATCTTCATACACTCTCGTCAACCAACAAAACTTTACAAGTTTTTTCTTTACTCTGCTACACTCAAGCCTAAGGAAAGTAATTGTTTTCATTGACTACTTGAAATTGATTTTTGACTCAAGGATATTATGGATCCTACTTTTAGATGCCTAGTCCTGATATCTTTGGATTTTTGTGATGTCTATGTTGTACTGGCTTTTTTGATAACAACTGATGCGTGGCTCATCAAATGTTTCTGAAAATACCAAGCTGTTTGATAGTTAAAAAGTAAATTCATTTCCTTGTTGATTACTATTTCTTATAAACATTTGATACTGTTTTTATGGAAGAGGTAGATCACAAGTATTGACAACTTAATGCCACTCTTCATGTATATCTCCTTCAATACGATGACAGGAAATCTTCCTGAGAGTTTTAGTTCCCTTTCAAGTATGACGTCAATGTAAGTAGCATTTCCTTAGAATAATTGGCAATAAACGTATGATTTAACTCTTTTTGCTTACTAGCCTTTATTGCCTTAGAGGTTTTTGCAAAACAACCAGTTTACAGGAACAATTGATTTCCTTTCTACCCTTCCTCTTGAAAACCTGTGCGTAACTATCATAGCAATTGAATTAAGTTTGAGAACTTTTGTTTTATTTCATAGCATTTAACCTATGGTCCTGTTATGTTGCTTATTATTCTCTATCAGGAATGTAGCAAATAATCATTTCACTGGTTGGATTCTTCAACCATTGGCCAACATTAATCTGCAGTAAGGATTCGCCAACCAATTGTTAGCTACCAGACTAGTTAAGGAGTCTTTCTGCAAACTTGCTTGAGTAATCTTCATTACAGGAAGGAAGCAAACAATTGGAACTTTGGGTCTGCACCTCCACCTCCGCCTGGTACACCTCCAGCCTTAAAACACCCTAGTCATAAATCTGGTGGCAGCAATAGTCCATCAAATGGCGGCAGCAAAAATTCAGGAATAGCAAGTGGTGGTATAGCTAGGATTAACATATCAATATTTGTTGTTAGGGCAATAGTAACATTTTTCCTATTGAGGAGAAGATTGAGCAGGTCTTCTTCAGACATAGAAAAACTAGATAATGAGCCATTTGCTCATTTATCTTCTGGTGAAGTGTAAGGTAATATATATGTTGTCTGAATTTTGATTTTATTGGAGCATCATTTACCAATAGTTTTTGCTATATTTGGCTCCTGTGGTGTAGCATGAGAGTGATATCTTGTCCATACCTAAAATGTCAAGACTACATTATATCATTCTATTATGATCCAAAAGCTTGGTTGATTTTTCTTTTGGTTTAAGTTTTATTTGTAACTTAGACGATTGGCTGCTAATAAGTTGACAAAATGGAATAAAACTATGGAAGATGCAAAGATAAATTGAAATTGTCTTTAGATATGATCAATTAATTTCTCAATATTGCTGTTCTATGAAGACTGTACCCTGCCTTGTATTGATAATGTGCTAATCTTTACATTCAATTTCAACATAGCACTAATGATATGGAAGTTCGTTATTTGGAAGTTTCTACAAAATGATATGGACGTTTGTTATTTTTAAATGTCCAGTGCCTACTTATATGATTTTATTCAGTGGATACTAGAGGAGTCTATGTTGGTGTCAGTGATGTTGTTAATGAAGATTTTTAGCCTCTTGAATGCTTTGGTTCCCATTTTGAAGCAAATGGTTCTCAATATGTTTTATTTACTATATGGATATTACTGTTTGTGACTCGACAATATCTCTTAATCATATTTTTGTTCCCTTCAATGTTTGTATTATTAAGTTCTTCAGTCTGCAACACACGCGAGAGAGCAAAATCACTGTATTGTTAAACTGGAAATCACATAATATTCCACCTTGTTATTTTGATGATCCAATTTGGAAGTACTTGTGAAACATCGATTAAAAACCAAGGATTTCACCTCTCTTAATGATGCACGAACGATATTGGTCGGCTCAACCTGATTAAAAGGACATAATCAAATGCTAAGCATCCATCTCGAATATTTTCAAATGCTTCATATAGATAATGGCTAAGACTTCAAGCCCCTAAGGTACCAGGTATAATCTTGTCTGGTTTAAGCATGGTTCTCCTTGATCCTCAGTCATTCTCTGGCCAGCTATTAGAGAAAGACCGAATGCACCCATGACTTTTATGTCATGACCGTGAACAATTTTCTGCACTTTTCATTCTTGATGTTTTCAACATATACTCTTCATTTTATGTATTTTCTTGTCTCCTCTTGCTCTAATCCTTCTCTTTCTTGCTGGATCGAGTCAGTAATTATTTCTATATTTCAAATTCTTCTAAGTAATCAAGGATCTGAACCAATCAACCACTTAAATCTTTTAATGTTATTTCTCCCTATTCATCTGGCAAAGAATTCAGGTTCTTTGCAGCCTAGCGACCCTTAACTTGATCTACTGGAAATTAGCAATAAAAAATCAAGATAATGGTCTCTTAAAATTGCGACCATCTCTTCGTATTACGTTGGACTTGTTTGAATATATTACAGTAGTTTCATAGACAACTAGCATATGACTATTATGACTAATTACTTCTTTCATGATGTCCTTTATCACCTTATTATAATTCTTTAATTTTAAAAAAGATAAATTACCTTTTCTTTTTACACTAAAATTTCTATTTTATGGAGTTGAATAATTATGAGTTTGATTAAAGAATTTTAAATTATATAATTCATGTGATAAGTTTTGAATATATATTTAATTCATAATTCACTTTAAAATTAAATTTATTAATGTTTGTTTTAAGATTAGATAATGATTCATAAATCAAATTTAATTATGATAATAATATAATTTAATCTTAAATGTTTTTTAGTTTGCAATAATACAAGATTGAACTTATTGCATTTGTCAATGATTTAAAAGAGTTGCATCAAGTACCATCAAATTAAAGGATTAGATCCTTTCTTAATTAGTATAAATAATTAATACTTTTTACGGAAATTAAAAAAAGGTTTTGAAAGAAAACTATTAGAATTTTTAATATGGACAGAGTGTAGAGTCAACTAACAATAATTAGGCTTGGGTCAATCATTGTCAAAATGACCAAAACTAGTCATTTGGATTGTTGACCCTTACAACTTATAATTTTTTTAACAATTTCATGTTTAGTCAATATGAAATACTCTAACACTCTTCCTCAAGTGCAACTGGGACTGAACATCTAATTGTCATTTGAAACAAATGCAGTGATAACCGGATCGGGCTACTGGGACTGAAAATCTAGATGGACAATTGAGAAATTAATAATCCGGACCAAACCTGCTCTGATATTATATTATAAATTTTTAATATAGGCAAAGTGTAGAGTCCATTAACAATAATTGAGCTTGGGTTAACCATTTCCAAAATGACTAGAATTAGTCATTTGGATAGTTGACTCTTACCACTTATAAACTTTTTAACAATTTCATGTTTAGTCAATTGGAGATACTTTAACAAAAGCAAAGGATATATATTCAACATTTTTTAAATTGAAACTTAAATTAATACTTTTTAGGTAAATAAAAAAAGGTATTGAAAGAAAACAAATGATATATTCAACATTTTTGAAATTGAAACTTAAATCTCGGATGCCTGTAATCCTAATGCACTTTCAAACTCCTTTTGATACTGATTCACTATCTTTTTTTGCTCTTTGTTGATTCGCAGTGTTTGGATAACTATAATCCTAACGCACATACAAACTATTATTGTTGTTGTTTCGCTTCCTTTTTGCGAATTTACTGATAATTATTATTAAACTGTTTCTCCTATATTCTGTCTTGTATTGTTGAACTCTTATTCTTATTCTATTTGCGCAGTTAGTAGTTTTTTTTTAATTCACATACTTTTTGATTTTTTGTCTAACCTTATTTATAATTTTCTTTTTAAATTTTCAGTAATTTATTTTAATTCATATCAAATTTTGATGTTATATTCTTTTCTAAAATATTACAACGAATTTTACTTCATTTGTTTGGATTGCCAATTTCCCTTTGCGTTTTTATTAATCCAATTTCAATATTCATCATTACATCTTTTCCTTTTTTCCTTTAGAAAATTTTGTCCTACATCATATATTTTTAATTTCTTCCTCCAAATTTCAACTTTAACAATATTCACTTATACATTTTAACTATTCATAACAAAACCTATATATACATACTCTTTAATGTTTAAAAATAACTGGGCAAATTCCCACTGCGGATTTACGCAGTGATCACCTGCTAGTACAAGCTACGAGTTTTTGCTTAAAAACGATGAGGGTATGATAATCTTATAATTTCAGACGGCCTTGCAAGATCTATCCTCGTACACTTATCCTGAAAAGTTAAATTATAGGCCCAAAAATCTGGTCCAAACCTTATTACTAAAAGCGACAGAAAGAACGTGGGGTTATTGGAATTCCAGCGCGGTACGATTAAGACGATGAATTTTATAGTATTTTTAAAAACATAATGTGCAGGTAAAAACAACTAATCCGTAAAGATGGAAAAGTTAGCAAGTAGCAACTAAATTAGAAGTATTGGAGAAATTCCCGAGGTAAACCGAAAGAATCATATGCTTCTCCACACAGCCGTATCAGCTCCACCTCTGCAACACCAGCGGTGCCAACGGTACCACAAATACCACCACTCTATCTATTTCTCGTTCCTCCCATTTGGGTGTCGCAATTCCAGGCTCCACGAGCGCTCTCTTCAGGTTAGCTCATAATATCCTTAGATTTCTTCATATTAATGTTGTCAGATGTATGAAAAGACTTACGGAAGCGATGGTATGAAAAATGTCTCATTCACTCTTCGCATCAGCTATATTTCCCACTATTCGCATCAGCTATATTTCCCTAGAAAACATTAACACCCCTATATTTTGCATTCTAAAATGTATCACCTGTCCCTGACACGTTATTCATATTTAGTTTCTTTCTAAATTTTTGTTACTGATCTCTAATGAGTCCACCTTTGTGTGTTTCTTCATTCATATGATGTTAAATTGTTAACAAGGCAGGTTCAGCAAAGGAAATTGCTTAAGGAATCACATACAGAAACAAGTTAAGAGACTATCTCTCTTCCCTCATATCTCCTTGCTGAAGTATTATTTTTCTGGCTAGTATATAAATGTTGTGTTGAAAAGGAAATTTTCAGAAAACTGAGTGTTAGACATTGGTTCTTACTGGTCTTGTCTTTGTCTAATATATTACAGATAGAATTGCTTAGACTATGATCAGCGTTATTAACCTATAGCTCATGTGCTCAAATCAGGGTCTGAAACTTGTGGACCTTATGAAAGCAAGATAAGTAAGAGTTCAGGAAAGAAAAGGGTCTTCTTTTTGGACGTCAATCCATTGTGTTATGTCGGAAGCAAACCAAGTTTACACGCGTTTTATCACTGGATTTCTCTTTTTTTCTCTCAAGTCAGCCTTACTGATCCTGTTATTGCTGTAAGTACTTTCTTGATTTCTTTGACTGAACTTTGTACAATGGTTGGTTTTTCTTCTCACTTTTTTCTCTTTAAATTTGCCAATCAATTTATTTGAAATTGTGACCCACTTTTTCCAAACATGCATTAGTCTCTTACAAGTTGGCGAAGCAAAAGTTCATGGAACATTCAGATTTTACTTTTCCCTTATGATCATGGAATATGATTGTGGTAAATCTGCACAAGACTCTCAATTTTCTTTACGTATTGGCCTTTTTATGAAATGATTGTGTCGGTTTAGGTTCTTGATGGAGAAGGAGGCTGTGAGCATCGAAGAAAATTGTTGCCTTCTTATAAAGCACATCGGAGGAAGTTCTTGCCATTATCTACTCATTTAAAACCTTTTAAGGCTCAAAATGGAAGGTCTATAATTGTTGAGGATGTTCTTAAAAAATGCAATGTCCCAGTGAGTAGACATTCTCTTATGTCATCTTATGTAGGCATGCTGTATCATACAAACATATTATATGCTTAAATTTGTTATATAATTAAGATTGCATTCACCACTTGGCTTTAAATAACTCAAATTGGGATATCTTATCTAACTAGAATACGACTGCATGGCCTAGTTAGTTGAATGCATAAGCTACCTTATAAATTGGAAGAACTTCGAACTAGAACCATCAAATCCTTGAGCCAATAGAATAACAAATAGTAGATTTCAATTGTTAGCAGTTGAGTGTTGCTTGCTTTTTTCTACTATAGTTATTTTGATGCAAAAAATGCTTAAAGTCTATAAAATAAATAAAAGAGAGAAAATTAATCAAACACAAGCTTTAATTTGATGAGATGAAGGATTAGAATTGAGTTGACAATAAAGGCAATATGGGCTGAAATTTAAATTATGCTAAGATTCCTTTTTAGATAGGAAGTAGTAAGTTAGATATGTTATTCTAGTTTTATATATATTATTTTAGTTGTTTAGAACTTAAACTTATAGAATTTTTCTTAGAATAAGATTTAAATTTGTTAAGAACCCTTTTTTATTAGAGTAAGGATTCTAAGAACTTCTCGATAAATGTTAGGAACCCTTTTTTATTAGCGTAAGGATTCTAAGAATTTCTCGATAAATGTATATACTCATCTCTTTAATAACATGATATCAATTTTGATTTTTCAATTAGAAGGTGTGATGCTTTCTTTTAAGAGTGATTCTTAGACCCTAAGAGTGATTCCTAGTTTCTTATCCTGCATTATATGTATTCCTCATTAAATTTTAGTAATTCTAACCTAAGGTTCTAGTAACAAAAACTTTAAATTCTAGTCATGTGGACCCTAAATTCTAGTTATGCTTGGCATTAGGGCTCGAGCTTGGCATGGAAATTTATGTTCAAGATTAGGCTCAGTTTGAAGCTCAATCGAGCCCAAGGCTTGCAACTTGAAGTATGATTGTACTTGGGCCAAGCTTGATTAATTTGTTCTTTTTTTTTAATTTAAATTATGAAAATGATGTCATTTTACTTGACATATATAGGCTTTGGGCTTGTCCATACTTGGATTCAAAAATTCAAAAAGAAAGTCTAAGGCTTGCTCGAAGCCCAATCAACTCGGTCCAAGACAAGTCTTTGGGTTGGGCTGGGCAAAAATTATCGTCTCTAATTCTAGTCACATCAAATCGTTAAATTCTAATCCTAAATTTCCAGCGATTAAGTGCTAAAATTTCAACTATACCAAATTTAAAATTTTTGCACTTTAAGCTAAAATCTAGACCTGAAACTTGATATTCTAGCAGCATAATATTACGCATATTTTCTAATTTTTGTGAGTTTTTGCTACTAGTTAATATTTCTTCTATTTTGTCCTAGATCATATTTTGTTCTTATTAAGTCTAGAAATGATCACTTTTCTTTTTGCTATTTTACTTTGGTGAAAAATATCATTGATTTTGAGGCATCTCAAACAATCAATTTTTTTATCATTCATCATTTACGAGATCACCACCACTGAAATATTTTGTAGTCTCCTATATCTACTCTTTGGTTGAAAACAGTTTCTTATCACTTCATAGCATGGTGAATATTTGCAAGAGATGATTTTTCACCAGACCTTTTAAATTTTGCAGGTTGTGAAAATCAAAGGCCATGAAGCAGATGATGTCGTTGCTACACTTGTAGAACAAGTTTTACAAAGAGGATATAAAGTTGTTATTGCTTCTCCTGATAAAGATTTCAAGCAGTTGATCTCTGAAGATGTCCAGATTGTTTTGCCTATTCCTGAGTTAAACAGATGGTCGTTTTATACCGTAAAGCATTACGTTGCTCAATATAATTGTGATCCACACTGTGACTTGAGCCTTAGTAAGTATCAGATGAAATGTTGGACTTTTTAATTATATAACCCATTATACCTCCTCATGTGTGCATCTGACCATAGTTACACTGTTAATTTTGGCTACCAAATGCCAACTTATATTAGGGTTGTTTGAAATTTGTGAAAGAATTGGAAGACTTGCTAGCATATGTTATTTGGCCTGCAATGTTGTGACTTGCATACATCTTATCATCTATTGTCAGAAGGGACTAAGAGGATGAATTGTAATTTTAAGGGTTAGCTTCCTTCAAATAAAGTGAAGCGTGGCAACATAAATTTTCTGAAGTACATCTGGTCTTTCAACAAATTTCTAGCTCTTTATTTTAACTAAGTTTATATAGTATAACAATATCTTGATTGAAGCTTTAACTTTTAGGATCTATTCTTGGTGATGAGATTGATGGTGTACCTGGTATACAAAATGTGGCTCCTGGATTTGGTAGAAGGACTGCTTTAAAGCTTTTGAAGAAACATGGGCCCCTCGAAGATTTGCTAAATAGAGCAGCTGTGAAAACTGTGGGCAAGCAGTACGCACAAGAGGCCCTCACAAAACATGCTGATTACCTCCGAAGGAACTATCAAGTTCTTGCTTTGAGAAGGTCTTCAAGATCTGTCTTAAATAAGTTGAATTTAAAGGGTTATGTTATGCCTCAGGCAGTGTTATGTTACATTTGACTATCTAAGCAAAGAAGCCACTAATCTGATTTGCCTATCTTTTGGCTCTTCGCATTCCTGAATTACATGATTACAGGGATGTTGATATTCAACTTCAGGATGAATGGTTGGTTGCGAGAGACAAAGTTAATGACCTGGCCGTCCTATCTCACTTCATCAAGCTGTTGGAAGAAAGCAAAAAGCTGACCCCCCAGAATGTGTCAAATGGTTAAATTCAACAATTGCAAGAATGTTTTTTTTGGTTTCAATAGTTCTTTATATTTTTTCCTTTAGGAAATATTTTCCTTTCCTTTAATATATAAGCAAACAATTACTATGTTGCAAATAGGTTTAAGATGTAGAGAAAATGCATCCTAAATTTTCTAAAATTATTAGAGGAAGAGGTGCCATATATGATCCACACTGATCACTATCAAAAGGAAACTTCAAATTTAAGTTATCTGATATTTTCTCATGCATGGTTTAGCTTCTTGCTCCTTCGCATAAGTGGCTCTCCTTCTTGTGATTCTTATCGGACAACCACATGCTTGTCTGATGAACCTTAGAGCTATTAATAGAGGGATACTAACAAAATTGTAATGAAAATAAGGGATTTTCTGTCTTAATTCA
>JANIIA010487160.1:0-15697 GCA_027478495.1 Erythroxylum alaternifolium | reverse complement strand
CCGATCTCCAATTAACCTTACTCATTTGTCTCCAAACAAAATCTTGTTTCACATGGACAGAGAAGTCAACAGTTCAATCAATGATTTTAATATCATGCAATAAGACAATGATCACACACACATTCTAATAATTAAACTTCTGTAAAATTGCAAATGCTTCCCAATAGTCATTCACGTATGTATACACAACAAACAAAGAATATTCTCAGATCAAGGTAAGATAAAGAAGGACTTACCACTTTGTGCAGAAGTCGACAGATGTTGAAATTTCCAAATGCCAGAAGATTGATGTAGAACTAATGCAAGTAGCACACCCTGTGTAAGTGACTCAATTTCAGAAGATTGATTCATTGACACAAGTGGAATATAAATCGCAAGTCACAACCCTATGCAGATTAATTTAATTTGCTAGAATTATGTGTAGATGAGATTAACATAAGCAACATCTTGTAGTCCTACAAATATATCACAAATCAACATATGTACAAACAATGCTGGTGTTTCTGTAAAAGCAGAGAAGAGGAAAACAGATTAGAGTTCACAATGGCCTTTCACCGAATTCGATTTTGTTGATGGAAAAACCAATGAACAGACCGTAATGCCTTACCCAATCCGTACCCATCAATAAAACTGAATCCTTTACCTCTTCGTCACCCATAAACAACACACAAACATAATTCTATATCAAACATCCCTTACCCATTCGACACCCATTACCCATACTATAGAAAAACAAAACATGATGGGATGAAAGCGTCTTACCCAGAAGAGAGGATAGATAGTCGAACGCTGGGTTGGCTTCAAGGGAGAGTGTCTTCGTTTGGGGATGACAATCGGGAGCTACCGAAGGAGACGAAGCAGAGAAGGAGAGCTGTGACAAAGAACGGGGAAACTTGTTAGGCATCGTTCCCAAATAACAAGGGTAATGTTGACATTTTCTGTTCTTATCCTACGGACAAGAATTCTTGTACCATAGATTTGGGAGGGATAAAAATTTCTGTCCTTATCCTCTGAAGACAGAACAAAAATGGGTGAGGATAGCAAGCAAACAGGATGAAGGATAGAACTTTTGTGTCCTTGTCCACTCTCCTCACCCCTGAAGACAATAACCAAACGTAAGGTCAATCCCACAGGTGTCATCCTATACGGAGGAATAGATATAGGAGCAGTACCTAGAGCAAATTCAATGGTAAACTTTACTTCCCTTTCTGGTGGTAATCTTAATAATTCAACGGGAAACACATCTAGAAAATCCCTAATGATAGGAATATCGTGAATGGTTTGTTTATTCCGGGTATCAACTACGTGACCCAGATAAGCCTCACATCCACCTCAGATTAGTCTCAAAACACTCATGAATGAAATTAATCTTGCTGGCACTGCTTGACTAACTCCTCAAAACACTACGTTTAGCTAACTCCTTAGTGTAATAGTTCATTACAGCTTTATCTGTAGTGAGTCACTACATACCTAAGATAAGATCTATCTCTTTTAACTACAATATTATCAGATCGACTTTCAACTCCGCCAATAAATCTGAATAATACATCCTTTACACACCTCTCCAATCACTATAGTACTACCTACTGATGAACTTACCTCTAAATTACAATTCAACATCTCTTTCTCACAACGCAGTTTAGATGCCAGATGCGGTATGGTGAATGAATGTGTAGATCCTGGATCTACTAATGCAAATGTTTCAAAATTAAAGACATTCAACACACCTGCTACCACATCTGGGGAGTTTTGTGCCCCCTGGCTGGTGATGTCATAGATCCTGGCCTAAGACTGCGACTGGTTATTTCACACCTCAATCTTGACGATAGGATCTCCTGACTGTGTTCTGCCTAACTCTACTCTACTGAACTGTCATCTTAGTCATTGTTCCTCCTCTCATTCTAAACTGTGGTCCTAAACTAAACTGTGGTCCTAAAGTCTTGGGACAATCTCTAATCTAATGCTTAATAGAGCCACAACGAAAACAAGCTCCTAATAACCTCTAACATTCCTGATCATGTTTCTTGCCATAGTGCTCACAATTAGGCATTTGTTGGGACTGTCCTCCTAACACTTGTCCTCTACCTCTACCAGTCTGAACATAATCACCTCTTATCTAAACCCTAATTGTCGCGATCTAGTTTGGAATCGAGACAATATATTCTGGCATATACTTCCAAAATCAACCTTAGACTTAACTTGTCTCTTCACTCTAGACTCCTGTCTATACTCTCCTTGACCATCGTTCAACAATGGTTCAATTCTGATCAAGTCTGCTCCTAGTTCTATAAAATTACCCAAATTAGAAATGGCTTGCTTCATTCTGATTTCCATGTTCAACTCATCCGTAGACCGTTTACACTTGTCTTCCTTAGTTGGGATCAATGTAGTTGCATATCCCATTAACTCATTAAATCGGATCTTATATTCAGCTACTGTCAAACTTCCTTGCTTCAGATCCAAAAACTCCTTTATCTTTCTGTCTTGATAAATCTTCGACATATAATTCTCTCTAAACACCTTCAGAAAATTTTCCCACTTTAAACTACAAGGTCTAGTGGTACTGTCTGGAACAGTCTTCCACCACTAGTATGCTGGACCTTGTAGTAGTGAGACCACATAGTCAAATCTTTCATTTGACTCATAGTCTATTTGATCAAACACTCTTTCAGCTCTCTCTAACCATCCTTCAGCCTCAGCAGGGTCTGCACTTCAGTAGAAGTCCACAGTCCCTTGCTTTCTCAATTTATGATACCTCCTTTCGTTTCTCTAAGGAACTTTCGAAGGCATTTTTGTAAATTTAGGTACAGGAGACTCCCTATTGGATCTTATAGACTCTATGTTAGCTGACTCTCCAACTTGATCTCCTATAGCAGATGACCTATAACAAAAATAATTGTGATCACTATACAAGTCTCTCACTATACAGCATGCCTAAACATTCTTATATGCCCCTATAGATGTCAAACCATGCTCTGATACCAAAATTTGAAACACCCCACATCCACAGGACATTTAAGTACATATCCTATGACAATGGCATGTTAGAGTAGTCATGTTCTCTTACAAGGCATCATACAAAATAAAATAATACTTAAAAACTCAACTCCTCATTTCATTTGCAAACATGATTTACACTATAGTCAATAAACAAATATTTACATTACCAAAACATTCGAGAGTTTATAAACCTTTATACAAAACTGCTACATGACATAAAAAACTACATAAAAATAAACTACTACTCCTCAGATGTCAACTAATCGACCTTTAAGCCATTTCTTAATTTTCAAAATGTTCTTCTAGAGTATCGTAAGAACTAGGTCTCCTCTGTTATACCTAAAAAGTCACGTTGCAATTTTGATGAGTTTTACGAATTTAGTGAGTGAACCATCATTGATGAACTCACTCATATCAAATACACAAACATCTCACATATAATCAAGTTCATAACATTCCTCATCTTAATAAGACATAAAGAATGTCACACATTTCATATACTCTTTTCAAGCATAATTTGCTCATGCATATCCCAATCAATCACATTACGAACAAATACACAAATATGGCATATCACTTTTTCATCATAATTTCAAAAATGGATTCACAATCATATATATTTGTAAATACATATGCATATAAGACTCCATTTTTGTTTTTATTTTGTTATGACTGAGCATCTTTCAATATTCTATATCCCTTATGGATATCGGTTCTTTCAGATACTGTCTCGTACCTATTATGGATACTAGGCTCATTAATTAAGGAGCTAGTGGCTCTATATGTAGAATTCTGAGTTTTAAGATCTTTCAGACTGGCTACTCCAATCATAACTCCTTTATCTGATCACATATTAATGTGATGCATCAAATCATAAAATATGATATCAATAACATTTGTTCATGATGCATAGTCAGAACATATGCCATCAAATCTAAGTCTGCCATTCAACAATTTATTGAGAATACAAATATCTTTCAGATCATATGCAATCAGAATACTTCCAATACAGTCCAAAATATCAAACTCCTCGGACCATTAATATCTAGAATTGTCACACACATATCATTAATAGTTTAATATTGGAAGTTAAATAGAAATAAATCCATCCTAATGGGAACATCTAAGTTACTCATAGTACGCTCCAAATTACGCTGTTACCTAGATGGCTAGTGATGTATGGATTTAATCGATTGACTTGTGCATCTATAATCATTCAATACACACAAACTTTACATTAAAAAGTTGATCTTTCAAATACATATTTAATCATGCACATATATTATATGTGCCATGTTCAATGCATGCTCAATGACTTTCTAGGGTATATTTTCCTTAATCACAATTCATAATCATTCAAACATTGTCTCTTAAATATGTCTTGTTGGCACTTAGCTTTATACCTCAATTAACTTGTTTAATCTAAATTCATCAATTAATCATTAAATTGGTTCATTTCAAGCTTAAATGCATCATAGAAAGGTATCTTATCATTAGTTGTTTCAAACATCACTTAAAAGACAACATTTCATGTTCAAACCTTACCCATGATCGTGGTGGACTTTTTCATGAGCATGATAGAACCTTATGCATCAAGCCATGATCGTGGGAACTCTGCCATGATCATGACAGAACAAAATTTTATAAGGCCACGATCGTGCATTGAAGGCCACGATCGTGCCTTGCATGATTTCTCCCAATTCTACACAAATGTTTCACACTTAGACATATCATTTACACTTCCAATTTTCCAGAATTCATACTTAATTATGCATCCTCATTTAGGCCTAAATTATACTCCAATTCTAGCTCACAATTATTCATTTGATAGCTCATAACTGATGGTCTTTCATGCATCAAAAATCAAACTAGAACTATCATACATTATCATACATACAGTCCTAAATCTTTCTCAAATCAAGAACACAATATTAACATCTTTCTTAAGCATAAATCCACCTTCATTATACATCAAATTCCAGTCCAATTCATCCATGAATCAACCTATAATTCCATGGTTTTCATATACCAAGATCAGGCATAGAAACTTCCAAATTCATTTAATATATTTCCAGCACATATCATGACTAGCATCTCATTCATTTCCTTCCAATTCAAGCATCTTTCTCATATAGTTAAGCATGACATAAAGATCAGATTGCTACTTACTTTTTAAGCTTCCAATTTAACTCAAAACATTAAGATAAACTATCTCTCTAAGCAAGCAAAGACAACACAATTCTAAGGTGAAAATAGATTGATTTTGGACAGCAATATGAAGATCACTTTGAAATAGTTTCTTAGCTATTTTTTATGAAGGATTAAGGCATTAATTTTGTGTGATAATTTGGCTAGGGTTAAGACAACAATATAAAGAAAATTTTGAAGCAATTTTAGTGGAGAGAGGTGAGGGAAACAACAGAAACAGTTCCTACATTATCTTAGCTTAGTCATGATGTCTAGGTGTCATCCTCCTCCATTAACATTTGTCTTAAGACATATAAGCCATTTATCAACTGATTATGCTACCATTAATCCACACATTAAGTTGTTGTTTGTTATCAAATGATTCGTTCACATGTGACACACAATAATTGGTCCATTTTTCATTCAATTACTAGTACATTTGTCCCTTATTTAACTATGCTAAATGTCACTCAATTATATGCTTAGTAACCCTAATTTTTCATGTATCAATTTATCCTACCACTTGGCATTTTTCCTAATCCAAATGTACATATTAGTTCAACAATTTCCTAATTAATTAGAATTCATTCTAAATTACCACTTGTAATCCAATCATACCAAAATTCAAGATATAACAATTAACAATTCATATCATAGTCATTTTAAAATCTTTCATACCCTGGGATATGGCAATAAGTGCATATGTAACTTGTAATGTGTACAAATTATGATTCCTATGTGTATGTTAATGTTATGCATGTTAACATAATGCATTTTCATAAATTCCTAACGGTCTTACTTATGTGAAATGATCTAGGGTTGAACCCTACATATGTTTCAGAAACCTGATATTACAATTTGAGTATATTGGATATGAGGTAGATGTTGTCTTAGAAGATTCACTCATTATAGTTTCCATGTAGTGTTATCATCAATCTCCATAAGTGATCCCTTTTGATTAATTATGCTTCATGTGGTTTGTGTGTGAGAGTTGAATTGAGTTGTGAAATATAATTGTTGCATTCGTCATAGCTGATAGTACCTAGTTTTGTGTAAATGTTAACTTGTACACTTGATATCTCATTGTGTTACTTTTACTTCACTAGTTTTGATGGCTTTCATGCTACTTGAGCCAAATACATCTCACTTTACCTTTTCCCACATTACAACCCTAAAAAGTCCTTTAATTAATGATTTTGCATATGAACCTTAGTGGTGGAGATATGAAATGATGTGCAAAGTTGTGGAATGATATGATCATGAATGGTCTTTAGTGTACCCATGAATATATTTTAGTTAAACACATTTTCCAAATATACCATTAGATTACTCAATTTTTAAAGGTATTGAATGTTGATTGCTTACGAGTAAAAGCTTGGAATGTTAAGTTCTTGTTATAATTTTTGAAAGTTATATATTCTTGGAACATATATTGCTTATGATTATATATTCTTGGAACATATAAGAATTGAGTAAATGTTTTGAGGTCTATGAGCTTTAGAGGAGGACTAAAAGTTAAGTGTTGGGGGAAATTGACATGTACTTAATTGGTTGTATAATTATTCGATAACAGTTAGCGATAAAAAACATGAAATTTCTTAAGATACTTACTTTGCTTATATGTGATTTTAGGTACAATTCAGAAGTGAAAGAACTAAAGTGAGTCTAAAGCATTATACTTGGGCCATTTTTCAAAGATTAATATTCATTTGTCTTTATAGAGTAAAAAAAGAAAATTAGATCAAGAAGAAAACAAATTTAGTCTAAAAGAAGACAATATCAAAGCTGTCAAATAAAACAACATCATATAGAGCGTCACACTTACAGCATAGTGTAAGATGTGAACTTAATTAATGGACAACACCAAAATGCACAACCAAGAGATAGAAACTTTCTATTTTATATAGAAATACATGAATGAAGTTGCCATTCAAGAAGAATTAGAAGAACACAGGATGAAGGAGATCGAGTTTGAAGAATATATGGAAGTCTTTATTCATAAAGCAGTTGAGGAAGAGGAACATATGACAAAGAGCTTAGAGTTAGAAGAATATAAGGAAGTTTCTATTCAAAAAGAAAAAGCAGAAGAGGGATAAGGGTGATTGCAAAAGAAGGAGAACCATTCATCTTATTACAGGACAATATGAATGATTCAATAGATGATTTAGGGAGTTTCATCATTTCCTATTTTATCAACAATTTGTTACCAAAAAGGAGATTACTAAACTTAATTGATCTTCTTAATTTCATCATCTTTTTTCCTTCTTATTATCTTGTAACATGTAGCTCATTTATAAGCTACTAAACTGTCATGTGGAGAAAAGGGTAGCAGTAAACCACTTATTTTAGACCCAGGTTAAGGGTAAAATACAGTGTACCCATGCTAGTGATATGAAATAAGTGCTACCTAGGAAGTGATCCAAGAATTAGGATATTTTATTTTATTTTTAGTTTCAGTTTTTTTTGTTGGCATTTTGTTATTTTTTATGTTTATTTTGTAGGGGGTGAATTGTTGGAATTTTATGGCATAAAGTGTCCCTAAATTTCATAACCCATACCATCACTGCTAAAACACCATAAGTATTTTTATCTAACTTTGTATTTATTGTTCTTTATTTATTTTTATTTGTATTGTTTTTATTTTCATATTGAAGACAATGCATTACACAAGTACAGGGATGTATATACAATTGCATATCATATGTGTATGAATTTTGCATATGAATTTTGTTAGTTTTTCACTAGGTTTGTATTGTGATGTGTGCATTGTTGTGAATGTGTCAACAAAAGGTCTTGGTTACCTAGCTAACTCTAATGGAAAACCTTTATGTCTTCATCAACCAATAACAGACACTAAATGCATTAACTTTTCTAGAATTTACGTAGCTATTGATGCACTTGTAGACTTGAGGAAGTTTCCATAATGAAATTCAATGACATTATGGTGCCTATTAAGGACAAAGTTAAAATAGTGTATGCTTGGAATCATCCCAATATAAATTAAAGAAGTGTTGGAAACCAAAATGAAGAATTTTTGAAATAGGAAACTATTAGGAACTCATATAGGATGAAATTCATCCAGATCAATATGAGGAACCAATTGTACTGAATGACAGTTCTTTTTCTCTAGATGCTAATCCCTTCCTTGAAATTATTGAGCCTCCTTCCATTAAGCCTAAAGTAATTAATATGCAATCTTATAATAACTTTATTGAAGATCTTGACAAGAAAATCAACATTAAAACTATGACATTAGAAACCTGTACTCATAGCCCAAGGGATTATGCTCAATTTTCTACTGTAATAATAACATCTCCTAGCAAGAATGCCTTGCCTAATAAGGAGGATATTTGTCACATCAATAATGATATAGTACTAAAAATTTCAAGTTATTATTACGAGTAAATTTGGTAGAAAGAAGAACTTACCATCTTTTGCTTTAAACCATGACAATCTCAATATGGAATATAAGGGGCTTGTCTACCCCTAATAACCAATAAAAAATAAAAAATTTTGTTACTAAAGATAAATTTTAACTATTGGTAATTTTAGAAACTAGATTCAAGAAAAATCATTGCAACATTTTGTCATTTTTTCCTTCACCATGGAAAGCCATTTCCAATCATGCTTTTGTTTTAAATGGGAGAGTTGTAGACTTATACAACTTTCATAAAATGTAATTAATTAGAAAAATTATGAGTGATCAATTGATTCATTTAAGGATAAAAGTTATTGATCTGAACCTGAAATTAGAAATTTCCATCATTTATGCTATTAACGTTATCTTTCAAAGAACATAACTGTGGAACAAACTATCTGACATCTCATAAGGAATCAACACTCCTTGGCTACTACTTGGTAACTTTAACTCCATTATTCATCCTAATGAGGCTGAGGGATATTTTTATAGTAAATCAATTGGTGATAATATTAGAAATTACTTGAACAACATTGAGGTACACATTTAACTAGTGGGGATAATCTTTATGCATAGAGTAATAATCATAAGCGTAACACTTCTTTTAGGACAAAACTAGACAGAGATCTCTCCAATCTTCTTTGGCTGCTTTAATTTCCTAACTCAAGTGCTTTTTATCCTAATACCAACATCTCTAATCACTTATTAATTATAGTTCATTTTGATTCTCTATAATCTTAGATCAAACATCCTTTTCTCTTTAACAACTTTTTGATGAATATCTCAGGCTTTAAAGAAGCAATCAAGACACAAATCAACAATAGTTAACGAGACACTAAGCAATTTCAAGCTCCAAGTTCTTAAGCACTATTCACAATAAAATTAGCCTTTTATAAAGCAATGTTAGTAATCTCCATCATCTCCTAAACATTGCAAAATTGAAACTTGAGAAAGCACTAACTAATTTATACCTTAGCCTCACTAACCCCTCCTTCCAAAAGATAGAAAAACTAAGATTAAGCCACTTCAGTCATACTGCCAACTTTGACCATTCACTCTAGAAGAAAAGATCAAGAATTAGAGGCTAAGATGGAGACAAAAACACTCTTTCTTTCACAAACGTGTATTATCCTAAAAGTGCTCTAGTAGAGTAGTCATTGGAAGCTAATAGATTTATCATTCATATTTAATATGAATTTATATTTGAGGATGAAAGCTAATTTTCTTAATTTCTAGGATCTCCTTCCACTGCTCAAATATAAATTCATATTAACAACACTTTCATCACTTTGATCCCTATAGGAAAGGAACACAAATCCCTATGAGGCTTTGGGTCTATTTCTCATTGTTTTTCTCTAAAAGATCATACCTAAGGTGATTGTTGAGAGGCTCAAATCCATTCTTCTTGATTTGACTGATCCCAAATAATGTGCTTACATTCCAAATAGATAAATTGGTGATAACATAGCTTTAACTTAAGAACTGTTCAAGCACTATTGTTAGCCTCGGGTCTTAGTCCTTATTTCGTGGCAATAAGGCGCCAAAATTTGGGAGATTTTTAAATTATATATATATTAACATCAAGATAAAAAGAATTAAATTTCTTGGTAGGAGTAAAAAAACAATTAAACAAACAAATAACTAAATTAATTGATTAGGGACAATTAATTACACCTTGAGAGAAGGTAGTTAATACATTTGGACATCTTAGGTGAGACATAATTCAATTAATAAAATAAGAGGGAGACAAGATATGGAAAAAGTGATCTCTAGACGTTGAAATCTTGAATTCCAATTTTCTACATTTTGGGGTTATCTATTGTTCATTTTTAGTCATTTAATTTTAATTTAATTTTCTAATTTATTTCTATAAAATAATTTTGAATCTTAAACAAAGATTGATTTGAATTAAGCGGTGCCTAAGCACAATCTTTGTGGGATCGATATCTGTTTTTCAACTACATGTCATGACTTGTATGCTTGTGATTTTTTAGTGTAAAATTAGTAGACTGTTTTGCAATCAACAAGTTTTTGGCTCTGTTTCTGGGGATTGTTTGTTTAGCATCTTGTTTAGTTTAGACTACTTTGATTTAAGATTTTTTAATACCTTTCCTTGTGTATTTGCAGGTGTATGAACACAAGGAGCACATGAAGATCGACAAAAATTAGTAAAGAAGAGTTATTTAATATCACAAGACACAAATGACAGTTAAGAAGAGTGAAGCATCAAAATCTTTCACAAACAATTATAGGTGAAGAAGGAGAACAAAGAGGAGCTGAGGGGAAACTAATGGACTTAATGAGGCTAAGACTCAATCCTCAAGGAGTTGCGAGGCTAGTGATTCAAGCTAACAATTTCGAGATTAGGCCGACACTCCTCAACATATTGCAAAATAGTCTGCAATTTTATGGGCTTTCCAATGAAGATTCAAATGCCTATATTGCTAACTTTTTGGAGATTTGTGACACCTTCTGGTTTAATAGAATGTCTCATGACGCAGTAAGATTGAGATTATTTTCTTTCAATTTGAAAGACACAGGCAAAGGCGTGGTACAATTCGTTACATTCAAGGCATATCACTACTTGGGAGCAGTTAGCCTAAGCATTTCTTGCAAAATATTTTCCGTTTACCATGACGATGAGGATCATAAAGGAGATCACAAATTTTTAGCAGAGTGATGGGGAATCTACCTATGAAGCTCGGGAGACATTTAAAGAATTACAGAGAAGTTGTCCCCACCATACCTTCTGAGGGAGTTCTCTATTGCAGATATTTTACAATGGTGTGAATCTGAGCACGAGAGGAACCATACATGTAGTTGTTAGAGGTTCTTTAATGAGGAAGAATACTAAAGAAGCTCATGATCTTTTCGAGGAGTTGGCGAGCAACAATTGTATATGGTCAAGTGAGGGGAATAGACAAGGACAAAAGGAGCAAAAAGTTATGATCCCTATTGACTCTGTTACTACTTTGTAAGCACAAATCACGACCCTTACAAAGCAAATGAGCAACATACAAAGAGCATCGTCATCTATATCCAAGGTGATTCAAGTATAGTGTGAGCTCTGTGAGCAAAGCAATCATGGCTTATATGAATGTTATTTGTTAGGAGCCAGTGGTATAGAACATGTAAATTATCTGGGCCATCCACAAAGAGGTAATAACCCTTACTGAAACACTTATAATCTGAGGTGAAAAAACCATATAAAGTTTCCTTGGAGCACTATCAATACAGTTGGCCAAGCAAGATTGCAAGGACCTCCTAGATTTCAGCAAAATTGACTTGGATCGATGGAGAGAAAAATGGATAAGGTTATAGAGATTTTTGGTTCCAAAATAGCAACTCAAGAAGAGAACCAGAAGAGAATGTTTGCTAACTAGGAGGAAAATAAGAAGAGAATGGAAGCAAAGTTTGACCATATTATGAAGAATCATGCCTGATCTATCCATAACTTGGAGGTTTAGGTAGGTTAACTTGTTAATGCTTTATCTTCTAAAAGTGTGGGTAGTCTACCGAACAATACTGAGGTCAACCTAAAGGACCAGATCATGGCCATCACTCAGACATAGGAGAAAGAAATTGAACACGTGAAGTAAGATAGAGATAAGAGAGAAGGACAAATAATTTTAGAAGTCTTTCCAAGTTAGCTCGTAATTAAGCGAATTAAGGAGCCTCAACTTGGAATTCTATATCCTATTCTTGCTTAGTAGAAGTCAAGTTCAAGTAAAGCAATGAGGAATTTTAAGGAGGTTGAGTCAAACAAGATTAAGGATATAACGAATCAACTGCAACATTAAAGGAACCAGTTAAGAAAAAGGTGAAGGAGCACATAGCAGAAGGAAATCCTAACATAGAACAAAAGAAAGAAAACCCAGGGGATTTTTCATTCCTTGCAGTATATATAGAGTCAACATAGCTAGGGCATTCGTGAATTTGGAAGCAAGTATCAATATGATGCCCTACACTTTTAGTCAGAAGTTGGGGTTAGGAGAGTTAGAGGTCACAATGATATTAGTGAAAACGGTCGATAGAATACTGCACTAACCAAAGGGGATTATTAAGAACATGCAAGTGCTAATTGATAGATTCTTCTTCTCACATATTTCTGTAAACTAAATATTAAAGAAGATGTAGAAACCCTTATGGTCTTTGGACGATCGTTCCTAGCTCCTTTTTGCTCGATAATTGTCGTTGATGGGGGTGAACTAACTCTGAGGGCAGGAAAGCAACAGATAACCTTCAAAGTGATAAAGAAGGACAACGGTTCCCCTCTACATCTAACTAATATCAAGGAAACCAAATCTCAAGTAAAATAGGAAGAGATTGAGGATTCTGGGAATGCATTCAGAAGGAAACGATCGCGTAGGAGAAGGCAAAGGAAGGAAAACCACAAGGAAGATGGAATCTATATCGAGGTAGCTCATGTGCAGATTTTGAGATCAATGACTATACTACCACTGTACTATTCATTTGAACCAACTTAAGCATAAGGAGAGTGTTGAGCTACCGACATTAAAAGAAAGCATTGCATAGGAGGCAACCTATGGAATTTATGTTCTTTCGTTTATCTTTGTCTATTTGTTTGTTTGATTCATTTAATTATGACTACATTTGATTTAAGTTTTGTTTCATGTTTATTTGTATTTGGTTTGAATTTTAACTTGTTTTCTCTTCAAATATCTTGTTGGTAAGATTATTTTGATGTGTTTGTAGGTTGCAGGACTATTGAGAATGCACACTAGGCTTGGAATAAGGTTTATAAGTGAAAAAATCGCACTAACCCACGATTGTGGGAATTGGTAAGTTTCTCGTGACCGTGGGAAGACTCTCTAGAAAGTTTCTGGAGAGTTAACCCACGATTATGGGAATGAGGGGTATTCCTACGATCGTGGGAAGGCCAATTCAAGCAAAAATTTAAATATCCCTCTTTTCTTCCTCTTTCATTCATTCTTCAAATTTTCACATCCTCTCTCTCTAAACCCACGAAACCCACTATCCCACTCTGACAAATCCTTCATCTTACACTAAACTTTTGGTATTTTGTTCTTCTCTTCCATTAATCTTACAATCCTTTGCTCTTATTAGATATTAATCATTCAAGAATCAAAGGATTTGGTGAGATTTTTTCTTTCTCTTTCTAAAAAAAGTGAACTCACCTCTTTTCCTTATTTTTGCATATTTCTCTTTCACAATGGCTCCAAAGAAGATTAAAGCTCAAAACCCAACAGACAAATTGCACCTTTAAGTCTCCAGCGAAGGTAAACTCGATATGGTGGCCACTTATCGTGCCCAATTTCCTATTTATTCGAAAGATAAAGGTATGCATTTTCGAGAATTTAGGGATAGAGAATTAATTACTCCTAGATATTTTAACTTTGAACTATTAGAAACTATAGGAGTGAGGTGTAATGTTGAGTGATTAGCTGCGAACATTAGTTAGGGTAGGTTCATTCGTTGTGAAGTGTCAATTTATCTTATGATGACTAACAAATTTTTCACCACTGTGCGCTACAATCCTAAAATGGATATATTCTAGTTTAGGATAGTTAACGATGTTTATCAACTTGATTATAATGTCATTTGTGAGCTTTTTGATTTATCAAACATAAAAATTTTAGATGATCAAGATGAATTTGATGTGGATAATTACTAGAAAATTATAAAGGGTGAAGCTAATTTTGACTCTAGGAATGCACCAAATAATTTAATTCGTAGCGCCGAGCATTTACTTCTTCATAAATTTATGTGCTTAATGGTTTTTAATAAAACTGAAAGTAATAAATGCTCGGCAAACTAGCTTTTCTTCCTTTGGTGCATGGATCAAAAAATTAAAATAAATACACCTTATCAGATTTTTAAATCTATTGTCAGTTGTGTTAATAAAAAGAGCTCTTATTTTGGCATGTCTTACATTATTATTACTTTGGCTTTATTTTAAAACCTTGATGTGGATAGTGTATGTACAACTTAATATGATATGTTTGGCATATATTACTTGAGGCGCTCTGAAATTTTGGAACCGCATTTTATAGATATATCCTTAGACATGCACTGCAGTTAAGAACAAGAAGGGAGAGGATATAGCCACTTCTCGACCATCCACATCTTAAGCTGCCCCAGAGCCACAAGAAGAAGAATTGGAAGAGGAACCAAATAGACCAGTAGAGGTCGACAAATTTCAGCAAATCCTCGACCAGATGGCCTTTAATCATCAGCAAATGACGTTCCAAATTAATGAGCTCGTCATCTATATGAGAGAAGTCCATAAGGAGCAACGATACATGAGGAAGAAATTCCTCAAGTTCATTCTGAGGAATAATTTTGAAGCCCCTTCGCCAACATCATCATTACCACAATCTTTATAAGCCCTTCTTACCCTAAACTTTTTACATTGTTTTAATTATGTTATTATTTTTTTATGTCTTTTGTTCGGTTTGATTTTTTTGTTTAGTTTCATGTCTTTTGTTTGGTTTTATGCCTTTTGTTTGGTTTGATGACATTTTTCTTTATTTTGTGGTTACCTTGTCACATTGAGGACAATATGTTCTTCAAGTGTGGGGAGGTGACACTTGCTTTGTGATTGAGTCCAAGTTTATTATCTAAATTGGCAACACTTTCATGGCATTTACTATACTTTTTGACTCCTAATTCTTGATTTTAATTAATCCTTGAGTGTGCACTTTTATTTTATGCAATTTGATAGTAATAATTGTCACAATTGGTATTAATTGCATTTCTTAAGTTTTCTAAGAACAATTAATATTGCAAATTTCTATTTTTAATTGTAGGATCCTCAAGGAGAAGGGAGTCAACGTGCTGAATTGAAGTCAACAGGAGATCATAGCCTTCAAGAAAAGTTCTCCGTGGCGAGCCCATCTGTCGCCGCGGCGAAGAATGAAGAATCAGGCAAAATTTTAGCAAAAGTTCACCGTGACAAAGGATCCAAAAAACACGTAATGCAGAGACAAGCTTGTTGGATCGCGTATGGCCCAAGTATTCACAATACGCTGCAGAAAAGACCATAACACAACATAACGTATAACCGAAAACATACAAGATGCGCAAAATACCTTTTCTTTTGACACGGAT